>CM064894.1:1230000-1390000 GCA_030347415.2 Decapterus maruadsi
TGTTTCCTCAAAAGTTGAAAATGGGGAATAGAACCTTTATATAAATTCTCTCCCGATTCAAAGAGACAACTGGAAAATCTCAACTTCCTGCTGAGAAATGCACCTAAAACCACAACAAACAAAGCTCATACAGAACTGATAAAGAAACTGGCACGAGAGAAATGAAATCCATGTTTCTGACTCTGACTTCAGACGGTGTTGAATCAACATAGTGATACAAAGCAGTGAGATCGGTACAAAGAGGTGACCAAAGAAAGATTGACACCTTCTACAACCTGAGTGGATTCATCCCATGCAGTACTGCTTCACACTATACTAGATCAAAGCCAATATGATGGCCTTATTTCTAAAGGTAATGGACAAGAAAAGAAGTAGCAGTTAAAGATCAGTTCCTGCTCAACTCGAAGAGGTTGATTTCAGGAAAACAGTGGGAGCTCCAGTCACAGAGCGTCAGGACCATCAGATCAACATGCTCCAACAGACAGGATTCTAGTTACTTCTGGTTCCTCAGGACAATGGTGTCCTGTGAAGTTGTTTAAACTAGAGCAAGATTCCAGAAGCAAATATATTATAGAGACAAAATATTAAGATAACACTGCCTGAGGAAACAGCTTTTGATAGTTCTTGTCTTGGAGACTACTGTCTGTGCTTGTTTCAAGGAACTGGAAGCAACTCCTTTGTACTAAAGATACATTCCCATACCGGGAGTCGAACCCGGGCCGCCTGGGTGAAAACCAGGAATCCTAACCGCTAGACCATATGGGAGACTGAAGCTGAGCCAGTGTCTTGGGTCCTAACAACTAAAGGCTCTTTTAACTGACCAGAGATGAATCATGTTCTAATACAAGACAAGAAGTGCACCATAGTCAATGATCTTCCCAATGTGTTGAGAAACCTTCATAACCAGCTTTGTGTCCCATATGGTCTAGCGGTCAGGATTCCTGGTTTTTACCAAGGCGGCCCGGGTTCGACTCCCGGTATGGGAACAAGAAACTTTGAAGTCGTTTATACTATAGCAAGATTTCAGAAGCAAGTCTGATCTTTGATGTTCCAATTTCACGTTGGCTTCTAAAATATTAAGATAATACTGCCTGAGGAAACAGCTTTTGATAGTTCTCGTCTTGGAGACTACTGTCTGTGCTTGTTTCAAGGAACTGGAAGCAACTCCTTTGCACTAAAGATACATTCCCATACCGGGAGTTGAACCCGGGCCGCCTGGGTGAAAACCAGGAATCCTAACCGCTAGACCATATGGGATACTGAAGAAAGCAAGCGGAACAAGTTTCTTGTGTCCAAACGACTAAAGGCTTTGCGTGACTAACCATAGTATGGGAATGTATGTGTAGTACAAAGGAGTTGCTTGTACTCTTTTGAAGCAACCACAGACAGAGATCTGTAACAGCAGAAACATTAAGAACTGTTTCCTCAGAACAATATCATTGTCATATTCCATTGTTTAAGATCAGACCAGACCATTAAAGTTGTTGATACTAGAACAAGATTTCAGAAACAATTCTGATCTTTGGTATTCCGATTTCACATTGCCTTCTACAAGTGGTTCTGTTCTTACAGACCTCTGTCTGTGCTTGTGTCAAGGAACTAGAAGTACGTCCTTTGTATTAAACATACATTCCCATACCGGGAGTCGAACCCGGGCCACCTGGGTGAAAACCAGGAATCCTAACCGCTAGACCATATGGGAGACTGAAGCTGAGCCAGTGTCTTGGGTCCTAACAACTAAAGGCTCTTTTAACTGACCAGAGATGAATCATGTTCTAATACAAGACAAGAACTGCACCATAGTCAATGATCTTCCCAGTGTGTTGAGAAACCATCATAACCAGCTTTGTGTCCCATATGGTCTAGCGGTCAGGATTCCTGGTTTTCACCCAGGTGTCCCGGGTTCGACTCCCGGTATGGGAACAAGAAACTTTGAAGTTGTTTATACTAGTGCAAGATTTCAGAAGCAAGTCTGATCTTTGATGTTCCAATTTCACGTTGGCTTCTAAAATATTACAGAGACAAAATATTAAGATAACACTGCCTGAGGAAACAGCTTTTGATAGTTCTCGTCTTGGAGACTACTGTCTGTGCTTGTTTCAAGGAACTGGAAGCAACTCCTTTGTACTAAAGATACATTCCCATACCGGGAGTCGAACCCGGGCCGCCTGGGTGAAAACCAGGAATCCTAACCGCTAGACCATATGGGAGACTGAAGAAAGCAAGCGGAACATGTTTCTTGGGTCCTAACAACTACAGGCTTTGTGTAACTAACCAGAGATCAGTCATGTTCTAATACAAGACAAGAAGTGTACCATAGTCAATGATCTTCCCAATGTGTTGAGAAACCTTCATAATCAGCTTTGTGTCCCATATGGTCTAGCGGTCAGGATTCCTGGTTTTCACCCAGGCGGCCCGGGTTCGACTCCCGGTATCGAAACAAGAAACTTTGAAGTCGTTTAAACTAGAGCAAGATTCCAGAAGCAAGTCTGATCTTTGATGTTCCAATTTCACGTTGGCTTCTAAAATATTATAGAGACAAAATATTAAGATAACTGCCTGAGGAAACAGCTTTTGATAGTTCCCTTCTTGGAGACGTCGGTCTGTGCTTGTTTCAAGGAACTGGAAGCAACTCCTTTGTACTAAAGATACATTCCCATACCGGGAGTCGAACCCGGGCCGCCTGGGTGAAAACCAGGAATCCTAACCGCTAGACCATATGGGATACTGAAGAAAGCAAGCGGAACAAGTTTCTTGAGTCCAAACGACTAAAGGCTTTGCGTGACTAACCATAGTATGGGAATGTACAGTATGTGTAGTACAAAGGAGTTGCTTGTAGTCTTTTGAAGAAACCACAGACAGAGATCTGTAACAGCAGAAACATTAAGAACTGTTTCCTCAGAACAATATCATTGTCACATTCCATTGTCTACATACCCAAAGATCAGACCAGACCATTAAAGTTGTTGATACTAGAACAAGATTTCATAAACAATTCTGATCTTTGGTATTCCAATCTCACATTGCCTTCTACAAGTGGTTCTGTTCTTACAGACCTCTGTCTGTGCTTGTGTCAAGGAACTATAAGTACATCCTTTGTATTAAACATACATTCCCATACCGGGAGTCGAACCCGGGCCGCCTGGGTGAAAACCAGGAATCCTAACCGCTAGACCATATGGGAGACTGAAGCGGAGCAAGTGTCTTGGGTCCTAACAACTAAAGGCTCTTTTAACTGACCAGAGATGAATCATGTTCTAATACAAGACAAGAAGTGTACCATAGTCAATGATCTTCCCAATGTGTTGAGAAACCTTCATAACCAGCATTGTGTCCCATATGGTCTAGCGGTCAGGATTCCTGGTTTTCACCCAGGTGGCCCGGGTTCGACTCCCGGTATGGGAACAAGAAACTTTGAAGTTGTTTAAACTAGAGCAAGATTTCAGAAGCAAGTCTCATTTTTGATGTTCCAATTTCACGTTGACTTCTAAAATATTAAGATAACACTGCCTGAGGAAACAGCTTTTGATAGTTTCCTTCGTAGCGACTACTCTGCTTGTTTCAAGGAACTGGAAGCAACTTCTTTGTACTAAAGATACATTCCCATACCGGGAGTCGAACCCGGGCCGCCTGGGTGAAAACCAGGAATCCTAACCGCTAGACCATATGGGACACTGAGTATGTAACTTGTTCCACTTGGTTCAAAAGGTTTCTAATTTCAGATTTCAGAAGTGCTCCAGTCTTATCTTTGATGTCCCGCATCATTGTGGCTTCCACAACATCACTGACACACAATATCAAGATAATATTAATCTGAGGAAATAAGTCTTGATAGTTCTGTTCTTACAGACCTCTGTTTGTTTTAGTTCTTCTTTCATGTTACTAGAGGGAACTCTTATATGCTAAATTTAGATTCCCTGGGTGAAAACCATGAATCCTGACAGCTAGACCATATGGGACAAGTGAAAGCCAGTAGAACAACCGATCTCTTGCTGAGTGCTAGACCAGAGATCTTTAATGTCATACCAAAGTAGATGATTTTATCTATGCTTAGATCAAGAGGTAACTCCTTTGGCTCCATGAAATCTTATTAGGATAAGAAGTGTACCAAGCCCTGCTAATCCCATCTTGTAAGAGTGAAACAGCATTCTGAAGTACTTAACGTTTTGAATAATTTAGCCAAAGTCTTTCTTGTGTGTCCCATATGGTCTAGCGGTTAGGATTCCTGGTTTTCACCCAGGCGGCCCGGGTTCGACTCCCGGTATGGGAACACAAACCTTTGAAGTTCCATGCCTCCCTTGCTCAGTATGGATTTTGGGGGTTCTCAATAGCAACCAGTTACTTGAACAATTGTTGTAAATGTTTGTGGACTGAACCAGTAACAAAGAGATGTAGATTGGAAGTTTGCGAATGAGGGCTTTTATAAATGAATACAAACATGTGGGAGTCATGGTTTTGAACTTGTGTAAATGCTGATATGTGACATGGGTCACTTAAATAGAACATGTAAACAGACGGACAAAAACACTGGATGCAACAAAGCAAAATTGGTCACCCAGTCCTGTAGTGTAAAGACAGCCTTAGTGATTCTGTTTTACAGACCTCTGTGGTTCACTAGAAGTAACTCTTTTGTTCTAAACATACATTCCCATACCGGGAGTCGAACCCGGGCCGCCTGGGTGAAAACCAGGAATCCTAACCGCTAGACCATACGGGACACTGAAGATGCTAACTGGAACAAGTTTCTTGAGTCTACACGAATTAAAGCTTTGCATAACTAACCAGAGATGATTCGTGTTCTAATTAGACAAGAAGTGGATCATGGTCAATGATCATATCAATGTGATGAGAAACCATTCCTTGCTTTCACCCAGGTAGGCCAGGTTCAACTCCCGGTATGGGAATAGAAAAGGTATGGGCAACTATTTCAACTATTACAGTAAGTGCTGGTGTGGCTGCAGGTTATTGTTCCAGCTAAGCTGAAGCTCACCAGACCTGAATCATTTAATCAACTGATCTCAGTCTTCAGACAATTGATTGATGAAGCTGTGTGCTCTTGACTGGATGGAAACAAAAACCTGCAGCCACACCCGCCCTTTGTGGAATAGTTGCCTACACCAGGGAATAGAGACCTTTTGAAGTTTCTGATACGAGTGCAGGATTTCAGAAGTGCTCCAGTCTTATCTTTGATGTCCCACGTCGTTGCGGCTTTCACAACATCACAGACACACAATATCAAGATAATACTGACCTGAGGAAACAGCTCTTCATAGTTCTGTTCTTACAGACCTCTGTTTTAGTTCTTCTTTCATGGTAGTAGACGTAACTCTTATTTGCTAAATATAGATTCCCTGTGTTCCTGGGTGATGACCATGAATTCTGATGACTAAACCATATGGAACAAGTGAAAGCCAGTAGAACAGCCTTCCTGGGTCTCTTGCTGAGTGCTAGACCAGGGATCTTTTAAGAAAATTACCAAAGAAGATGATTTTATTTATGCTGAGAACTGGAGGTAACTCCTTTGTCTCCTTAAATTCAAGTTGTACCAAGCCTTGTGAATCCTGCCTTGTAAGAATTGACATGGTCAGTGAAACAGTATTCTTAAGTACTGAACATTTTTAGTAATTTACCTAGGATTTGTTCAAGTAACTGGTTGCTATTGAGAACCCCCAAAATCCATACTGAGCAAGGGAGGCATGGAACTTTAAAGGTTTGTGTTCCCATACCGGGAGTCGAACCCGGGCCGCCTGGGTGAAAACCAGGAATCCTAACCGCTAGACCATATGGGACATACAGTACATGAAAGACTTTGGCTAAATTACTCAAAACGTTCAGTACTTCAGAATGCTGTTTCACTCTTACAAGATGGGATTAGCAAGGCTTGGTACACTTCTTATCTTAATAAGACTTCATGGAGCCAAAGGAGTTACCTCTAGTTCTAAGCATAGATAACTACTAAATACTATTAGGACATTCAAGATCCCTGGTCTAGCACTCAGCAAGAGACCCAGGAAGGTTGTTCTACTGGCTTTCACTTGTCCCATATGGTCTAGCGGTTAGGATTCCTGGTTTTCACCCAGGTGGCCCGGGTTCAACTCCCGGTATGGGAATCGTTCAGTTTGGCTTCCCTTAGGAAGGATCAATGGATCAATATAGGTTCTTGTTCCCATAGTAAGAGTTGAATCCTGACCACCAGACCATGGGTTATGAGACATGATACCTCAATGTGAGAGAATGTGGTAGATGCGATAAGATACAAGATGCTTGGTGTGGTTTTCCAATTGTGTTAAATTTGACTAATCTCAAGAATAGTCTGGCAGTTCGGCTTCCTGGTTTTATCATCAGGTAAACTCAAGGTAATACCTTTACAACAAAAGAGCTGACTTTTCTGATATTTAGAATAAGAACTGAAACAACCTCAAACCACAGAAAGAGGTCAATAGGAATGGGACTTTCATTAGCTTTCCCCTGAGGACAATGTGATCTTTATATCATGACTCTACAGTGATGTGACTTTATTGATGTGAAACCTCAAAGATCAGACTCGACTGAAATCCTGTTTCTGTAGAAATTACTTTATCACCTGGGTGAAAACCAGGGGTCCTGACCGCTAGACCATATGAGACTGAAGTACAACTGGTAAGATGTCTCAATGGAAACACCCTGCTCCTCCTTAAACCCTCAGATTTCTCTGTCCACTCTGGTTAACCTTTGGTAGAAAACTAGAAAAAATGTGTAGAAGACTTCCACTGTGATGTGCAGAAGGCAAACTATTACAGAGAAATAATCACATTCAAGACTCGTATTGATTCAGCTATACATGCAAAAAGACTGAATGGTCCTTTAAAGGAACTGGAAGACGCTCTTCATTCTGCTGCATCTTATTCAGAGTGGTGTGATGAAGTGGTGACATGTTGATTGGACAGTTTAACAGAAATGACCCCGTCCCGTTCCGGTGTTTTGGGGCAGATTGTCCCAGACGACCTGGTCCAGAACCACTGATCCTGAACTGGGTCAGTTGAACAGGGTTGAAACAGAGCAGCAGAAGAACCAGGACATACAACAGAGTGGCACAACATAAAAACTTAGCAAAACATTCCTGACCTACATCCATTGTTCGGGGGCATCGACCCCTCGGGTCTACTGATGTTTGGTGTTCAGAGAGTGTGAACGTAAATGTGACACGAGGGGTTTTCATTCTGAAACGTGAGTGAACATGAACAGTAGCAGTGTATGAAAGTTTCCTATGAGCTCCTTAATGACCTCACACTGTGCCTTTGTCCGGTCAGGTTCTCTACATGGCCTCGTTCTTCTACACACTCAACTACACGTGGAACCTGTACACAGGAATCAGAGAGAAGTTCTACAGCTGCCAGGAAGGATACCCTGTCCAGGTAGATGCACATCGGCTCTCACTGTGGAGCTGTTCAAACATCAGACAAACATCTACACAACAACATGCTGGAAAGATAGACTCAATTAACCCAGTCTGACTCGTTTACCAAACACAACACAGTCTGAAGAAACTCTCTGTCTCCATTTGTCGGAGTTAACCTGTTTTGACAGATTAAAAAAAACGAAAAAGAAAGTTTAAATTCCTGCAAAGTCTCAAAGGAGAAACGTTTCTATCAAACATCAAACTAGAAAGTGCTCAAACAGGTGATTTTGGGCTTCGAGAGGTTTTGTTCATTCACAAGAACTTGCAGGAAACAGAAATAAGACTCGGCTTCTAACTGAGACCGGCTTTTATTTGAGAATTTATGGCATGTTTACACTAAAGCTTCACACAATGTAAATTTAGCCTTAAAACCAGCCGTCAGGACCTCCTGTCACTTTGTGATGTCACAACAAAGCCACCACCAACAAGTTCAAAGATTTGGTTTCTCTGGCCCTCATTTATCAAACTTGCGCAGGATTTGGTGTAGATCCTGGTGTAAATTTCAGTGTACACCAAGTGTCACGTGTGATTTACTAAAAGTGTGTACGCTGCCGATTTCGGCGTAGAACCGGCGTGGTGGTGATAAATCCGGCCGCTGAAAACGAGCGTAATTTAAATGTCCCGCCCCGATATATTCCTGCTTTGGAGGCGTCGCCCTGCCCCTTTTACGACATGGAGACACGGAACACGGCCAAGAAGAGGGACTTTACTGACATTTCCACGGTCAACAGAGAGAGGGCGGCAACATGAAATATCTGGACATTGATAGATTGATAGTTTTTGTGATTGATAAGCGTCATCCCGGTGGATGGAGGCTGCAAACGCACGTGTCACGGACCACGTCAGGAAACCCAGCGATCTCATGAAACGCTCCTGCAGTTTACTAAACACGAGTGACTGAGGATAAATCATATAGGAATATTACTGCTGCAAACGCGATTTTATGACCATCAGCACCTCTGGCACGGTTCGGCTGATGGAGGGATGTGAAACAGATCTCCAGATCTCCCGCTGACAGGTCCCGGTGACGAAAAAAAAAACACTCCGCGGCGGAGATCAGCTGCACCTGGACAGGTAGCGGAGACGGGGCTCGCTCGCCCCCCCTCTCTCTCCTCAACCGGGGCTCCGGTGTCCGGCAGAGCGAGAGACTGGAGCCGTTCGGTCATGCTCTGGTGCAGGAGATGTTGGAAGTTTGTGTGTGTGATCTATCAACAGGTCTGTCATTGACTGTTGGTGTTTACACAGCTGATTAACGAGCATCTGTCACATCGTGGTTTTTAATTCATCTCAGTTGCTCAAAATAAAAGTCGAGTTAAATTTTCAACACGGACTTGGTTGTATCGTTTGTTTATCTTTCTTTTTTTGCTACTTTTTAAAAAAAGAAAAAAAAATCTTAATAGGCCTATAAACAATAACAACATGTGATCCACATCGCTGCGGTAATGGTTTAACAATCATTCTGACACAGCAGCACTCGTCCCTGCATGTTCTACGCTGGTTCCAAATTTGCGTACACCAGGGTCAGAGCTGGCGTGAGATTTGTGCGTACCGTACGCTCACGCTCAGATTGATAAATGCCGATCCTTGCGGTGAATTTGGTGTACACCCATTTTTTCGGTGTACGCAAGTTTGATAAATGAGGGCCTCTGAGTGTTTTATTGTGAAATCTGCCTTAATTTGTTTGGATCACTTTAGAAATCAGTCAGCCAATCAGAAGAGAGGTTCAGAGCCTCTTCCTCTCCTCTGATTGGCTGACACCAACCTGTTGTTGCTAGAGCTCCAGAGAGAAGCTGAGAGAAGAGAGTTTTTAGATTAGCCCTTCAAAATAAAAGACTTTTAAAGCGCTTTAAGATGAAGTCCTCTCACCTGTTATTGTTGTTTCCTCCACAGTTTTCCAACCGCGTGAAGACGGCCAATAAAACCACCGCTCTGCTCTCAGGGTGAGTCCAGAACGAGGCCGCAGGAAGTGGCATTCACAGTTTTTCAAAGTAAAACAGCTGTAACAGTTGAGTTTAAACCCTGTTTGCAGTTTGATTCCTCTGCTGCTGACGGCGCCCGTGTTCATAGAGGGAAACATCGGCCAGTGTCAAACCAACTTCAGTGAGCCCTACAGGTGAGGGGGAGGGGTTTTCATGGGAATTATGTCTAATTTATGGGAATTATTTGGAATTTATGGGAATTAACTGGAAATTGGGGGTAATTTAAACAAACTGTGTCATGTAAATATTTTGTTTTGTCATTAGCAGACATCCATGCAAAATAATACAATTAAAAAACATGACATTTCAACAGAACTTTAGAACTTTATCAAAAAGTAAAACCTTCAATTTTCAGATTTATTCCCGTTTATTCCCATTTATGCCTGTTAATTCTCATATATTCCCATGTAAAGTTTCCATATTTGAAAATTCCCGGCGTTTTGCAGCCCTCTTTGTGACAGAGAGTTGTTTTGTTTTTGACCCTCGCTGCTCGCCGTACCATCCAGGTGTCTGCTGCTGGACACCGGAGCGCTGTACCTGAGCCCGCGGCTGCCGATCACGACCCCGACCTGCAGCCGGCTGCACACCTACACCCTCCTCGTCTTCCTCGCCACCTTCATCCTCACGCTGCTCAGCATCACGGTGAGGTCACACGCCCCCCCTCGACCCCCCCTCCCGCTGATGTGGACAGCAGAACGTCCTGTAACGGCCTCTGTCTCCCGCTCCAGGTGTTCGTGGTTAAAGCCCGTCGTATCTACAGGCGCGTGGTGACGTCCAACGGTTACCTTGGCAACGAGCAGCGCACCTCCTTCCGCCTGATGGACCGACGGATGCTGCTGTACCCGCTGGTCTTCATCCTCTGCTGGGGTCCAGGTGTGTTCCTCCATCCTTCCTGGTTCTAATCACCGTGGTTACTGAGCAGGTGCGTTCTGATTGGCTCACCAGGTGTCTCTCTCTCTCTCTCTCTCTCTCTCTCTCAGCCGTGGGCCTGGCGTCTCTGCGGGTGGTGAGGCCGAAGGCGTGTCAGGGCGTCGCCGGCGTCGCCCTCTACGTGTCACAGGTGAGTCCTCTCTAAATGGCCTGACCCTCCAAAATAAAATGACCGTTTCCTCAGGTAGTTTGGGGGCGGAGCCTGTTACAGGTTTTTCACCATCACCTGTAGAATCAGTCGCGTCTTTTGATCTGTTAAAGGATAACTTTCGTTTTTTACAACCTGGACCTTATTTCTAGCATCAAATACGATCATTTAATCACCCTGACAAGTTTGGTGTCATTTGGAGTCGTTTTGATGAAATTAGCCCCAATCGAGCGGCGCGTATATCCGTATAATGCGAGAACACGGGGCAGCCAATGCAGCCTCTAAATAACACATTATCCGCCGCAAAACTCGTTCATTTCACCAATATTTAGTGATGATACACTAGTGTTATTCCCCTCCGAGCCCGTGGTGGCATGTTATCAACATCCTGCTCCTCTAGGTTAACCTACTAACCGCTGACCTGGATGATGTCATCTCCGACGGCGGCGCGGCGCAGCTAACTTGCTATCGCTAATGCTATGGTCCGTTTCTGCATGTTTCTGACTCGTTAGAACAAAATGAGCAGCTGGATGATGTTCAGCTTCGGTCAGCTTCCACAGGCTTCCTCTCCTCAGCCTGGATCCTCACTACAGCTCTGGCTAGTTGTGCTAAAAAGGACCCAAATGCCGAAGCGGAATGATTATTATCAGAACGAATCGGAGATGACATCATCCAGATCAGCTGTTAGTAGGTCAGCCTGGAGGAGCCGGATGTTGATAACATGCCACCACGGGCTAGGGGAATAACACTTGTATCATCACAAAATATTGGCGAAATGAACAAATTTTGCCCTGTTATTTAGAGGCAGTGATGCCCCGTGTTCTCGCATTATACGGATATACGCGCTGCTCGATTGGGGCTAATTTCGTCAAAACGACTCCAAATGACACCAAACTTGTCAGGGTGATTAAATGATTGTATTTGATGCTAGAAATAAGGTCCAGGTTGTAAAAAACGAAAGTTATCCTTTAAAGTGAATGCAAACTCAACACTTCCTGGATATGTTTCAAAATAAAAGCCCTCCAGTGATGAGAATCTTATTGATAGAGCTTTTATTTTGAAACGTTTTCAGAAAATGTTTCACAATAAAATCCGTTTCTTCCAATACCTCCAGTAATGAGAATCTTTATTTATTGATAGAGCTTTTATTTTGAAACATTTTCAAGAAATGTTTCACAATAAAAGTCCTGTCAACACCTCCAGTGATTGGAATCTTTGTATTTATTGATAGGGCTTTTATTGTGAAACATTTCTACATGTGCAGTCTTCAAATAGTTTTATACCAAGAAATAAAAAATATGAGTGATTTTATATTAAAGCTGCAGAAAATAAGAATAAACATGTTTATCAATATCAACATATATATCGTACGGAAGAGCATAAGGGTCAACAACGGAGATTTTTTTCTTTAACTTTTAAAAATAAATCTCCATTGTTGACCCTAATGCTGTTCTACTGTATACATCAACAAACAACTCAAACATTATGTTTATTAATATTTTGTTTTTCTACCGTTTATTGTTTTATTATTTCACAGTTTTGCACCAAAACTAATTCTTCATATGTGAAAATCGACTGAAATCTATTGAAACCAGATTCTGATGATGGAAAAAAATCAATCATTTTCAGTTATGAGGTTGTTTTTGTGTCAGATTGTGAATCACATGAGTAACTGATGAGACATGATGTCCTCCTCCTCCTCCTCCTCCTCCTCCTCCTCCTCCTCCTCCTCCTCCTCCTCCTCCTCCTCCTCCTCAGGCCTTCACCTCAGCCTCTCAGGGTTTCCTCAACTGTCTGGTCTACGGTTGGACGTGTGGACGTCTCCGTGGCGCCGGCAGCAGGACGCTGGCTCGGTCCAGGAGCGTGGACACTCAGACGCCGCTGCTGCGAGCGCAGAAGAAGAGGAGTTACCAGGCGCTGCCCAACGTCAGCTGAGAGTCTCTGCTGCTGCTGCTGCTGCAGAGACACGACACGAAAGAAACAGTTTGGACTTTCACTTTAGAGACGTTGGAGGGGGAAACACCGAGACGTCGACACGCGAGACTTCCACTCTCTGAACTGATCCTGGAACAGCGAGGCGAGAAGAGAAAAGGGGAAGAGGGAGACGGAGGGGGAGTTCACAGCAAGAGGAAACGCCACAAACAAAACAGGATTTGAAATCTAAAAGCAGAGACAGACACGCTCAAGATGAGACAAAGCGACAGGTGCTGAGGAGCAGGTCACACGGCGCTGCTGGAGGAACGTCAGAACTAATGCAGCTACACGCAGCAGAGAGCAGAAAGACATCATCAAGGTTTTAATATGAAAAGTACAGCGGTCTGAGTTTCAACAGAGAGTTTGTACAGAGTTTGAAACAGAATTGTAACTTTCTGATATATTTTTGTGTTTTTATGTTTATCATAAAAGATGTTTTTTTAAACTGCACTGTTTGTTTGAATAAAAGCTTCATACAGTAGATGTTTGTGTTAAAGCTCCTTCAAAATAAAGGTAGATGTTTGTGTTAAAGCTCCTTCAAAATAAAGGTAGATGTTTGTTAAAGCTCCTTCAAAATAAAGGTAGATGTTTGTCTCAAAGCGCCTTCAAAATAAAGATAGATGTTTGTATTAAAGCTCCTTCAAAATAAAGGTAGATGTTTGTCTCAAAGCGCCTTCAAAATAAAGGTAGTTGTTTGTCTCAAAGCTCCTTCAAAATAAAGGTAGATGTTTGTCTCAAAGCGCCTTCAAAATAAAGGTAGATGTTTGTGTTAAAGCTCCTTCAAAATAAAGGTAGATGTTTGTATTAAAGCTCCTTCAAAATAAAGGTAGATGTTTGTCTCAAAGCACCTTCAAAATAAAGGTAGATGTTTGTGTTAAAGCTCCTTCAAAATAAAGGTAGATGTTTGTGTTAAAGCTCCTTCAAAATAAAGGTAGATGTTTGTGTTAAAGCTCCTTCAAAATAAAGGTAGATGTTTGTCTCAAAGCTCCTTCAAAATAAAGGTAGATGTTTGTCTCAAAGCGCCTTCAAAATAAAGGTAGATGTTTGTGTTAAAGCTCCTTCAAAATAAAAGTAGATGTTTGTGTTAAAGCTCCTTCAAAATAAAGGTAGATGTTTGTGTTAAAGCTCCTTCAAAATAAAGGTAGAGGTTTGTATTTTGTGTTAAAGCTCCTTCAAAATAAAGATGTTTGTGTTAAAGATAAAGTTTGATGTTTGTATTAAAGCTCCTTCAAAATAAAGGTAGATGTTTGTATTAAAGCTCCTTCAAAATAAAGGTAGATGTTTGTCTCAAAGCTCCTTCAAAATAAAGGTGGATGTTTGTAGGTGCGACAGAGGGTCAGAGGCCAAACATCTGATGATAATGATGATGTACATGATGTCAGATGGTTTCACAGCCCACTCCCCACCTCTTCCTCCTCCTCCTCCTCCTCTTCTTCCTCGTGCTGCGTAGCGGCCATCCAGTCGTGCAGAAAACTCTGACACCACGTGACCTCGGCTCTCGGCCACAGGTCGTTTTTCCGACGCTGCAGGACAAAGAGCTTCCTCTTCAGTCAGACCTCAGCTTCTCTCACTCTGAGGTTCAGCGTCACCGCAGGAAACTGTCAGGGTGTGACATCACAGCGCCGTGGACGCCCGCGCGGCCGCCGCTGACGGGATAATTAATCCTGCTCAGTCAACACAATGAGACGACTCAACCAGTTTTGTCAAAACTTTTGTCATCAATGCACACACTGTAAACTGAGATTATACTCACAACTTTGATCAATTACATGTTTTTATTTATTTATTTTAATGTCAGGGACGATACATACAACACTGCCACAAAAAATGGGAAAATGTGTTGCATATAAGACGTCGAGCTTCAGAACAGGCTTTAGAATATAAATACAGTGAATAGGTACCATGAATAATTATGGTGTAAATATGAAATATAATGATTGTGATATAAGGGTTTTCTGTATTTTTATGTTCATGTTTTTGTCTGTTTGTTCATAAATCAACAGGATGTTGAATATATAAGTGTAAAATGTCAAATAGTTGTTCAATCTTGTGTTTGTCATGATGACAGAGTTGGTTTAGTCTCCACAGATGAACCTGTAACTCTAGTGTATGTATGTACATAAAATAAAAAATAAAATTAGCATTGGAATTTGGATCAATCACAGGTGATATAAGGACAAACATATAAGACTGTGTTTGTTTATATTGTCACATATGTTCCATAAATACATCTCCATGTAAGTTTATGTTGATGTTATACAAGTCGGAATGTAAATATACGTAAATATATGAGTTTTTCTTTTATATGTTTTATGTTTCATAGTTTTTATATGTTAGTTTGTTGGTTTATGTCAAACTTATCTTCTATCTTATCATATGTTTTCGTCCTGTGTGACATGTATGTGTCATGTTATTATTACATTTTTGTGTGTGATAGATGTATAATTCTTTAATTCTTTTATTTTGTCTCATTTCCAGGTTTGTTGATGTTGTGCGTCGGACTCAGGAGTCACAGCGATCTGGACTCGACACGTTCACTCGTGTCATGTTGCGTAATGTTGTGTGTGTTTGTGGGTTTGAAGCCTCGATGACATAATCTGTCATCACAAGCGATTGCACACCTTCAAGCAGCGTCTGTTCTTGTGCATGGACATTCCTGAATGAAGCCCCTCACACACACACACACACACACACACACACACACACACACACACACACACACACACACACACACACACACACACACACACACACACACACAGGACACAACAGAAGAGCAGAGGCAGCATCGTGCAACACACACAAAACAAACAAAAGTTCCCCCATCACAGAGTGTGAGTTTTCAGACTAGATCCTGATTGGCTGCAGACTGGAAGTGCACAAAGAAAGAAAGAAAGAAAGAAAGAAAGAAAGAAAGAAAGAAAGAAAGAAAGAAAGAAAGAAAGAAAGAAAGAAAGAAAGAAAGAAAGAAAGAAAGAAAGAAAGAAATCAAGTAAGAAATTAAGAAAGAAATCAAGAAAGAAAGAAAGAAATTGTTCCAGACAGATAAAAAAGAAAGAAAGAAACAATTCCAGACAGATATTAAGAAAGAAAGAAAGAAAGAAAGAAAGAAAGAAATTAAGAAAGAAGGAAAGAAATCAAGAAAGAAATAAAAAAACAGAAATTAAGAAAGAAAGAAATTAAGAAAGAAAGAAATCAAATAAGAAAGAAATTAAGAAAGAAGGAAAGAAATCAAGAAAGAAAGAAACCAAGAAAGAAAGAAATCAAGAAAGAAAGAAAGAAAGAAAGAAAGAAAGAAAGAAAGAAAGAAAGAAAGAAAGAAAGAAAGAAAGAAAGAAAGAAAGAGGTATCAGCAGGACGGCTGCAGGTGATAAAGTGACATTTATATTTTATTATTATTACAGCAGGAAAACAAACAGATCAGAGATAAACGAATGAGTTTATCTTTTTGTTAAATCTCTGGTTTCTCATCACAACAACTGAAACTTTATGATTTTGGTTTAGTCTTAAGTTCAGTGTCACACGATCATTAGACTTCAACATCAACCTGTTACAGTGAAGAACAGTAAACAGACTGGTTATGGTACGAGCTGTGTGAGTGTGTCGCCCCCTGGTGGAACAAACTCCACATGACACTGCAGTGACTTTCACCTTTTATTCTGTTCAGAGGAAACAAACTGTGACTGAGAGACGAGAATCACTTTATTATTATTACACTTAGTCTTGATTCATGATGCGGTCGGCGGTCTGGTGGCAGTTGTCGGTCGTCAGGCCGTAAGTCGCTCCTCCGGTCTTGATGAGGTCAGAGATCGTCTTCGACCCCCCGAAATCCCTCGTCGGCCCATCGTTCTGAAAAGAGGAAACACATCAGACCAGCTGATACCTCGTTCTTTCTTTCTTACAGACCTACAAATTTTTAGAAAACATAATAAGCTGAGTTTGTTTGTTTGTTTGTTACATCGTCAATATCACATGATTCACATGGTATTGATCCTATTGATCCCATTAGCTTAGCATTAGCCTCTAGACTGAGTGTGATGTTGTTTCTTACCCTCCAGGCTGAGCTCATGTGTTCAGCGTTTGTCACCACAGTCTGAGACGATCGTCCATATCCGTCTCCTTTGTGGACGAGCCACTGGGATCCATCCTCCAGCGTCACTCTGGGGAACACACCGGGTCAGTCAAACACAGCCGTGCAGTGTGTGTAAATGTGTGTGTGTGTGCGTGTATGTGTGTGTGTACTGACCTCACTCCACTGTGTCTGCTGGGATCAAGCTGTGAAGGGAAGGCGCCGCCGATGCCACTGAGGACGCTGCTGCCCGAGGAGCCGCCGGAGCTGATGGGCCTGGACACTCTCTCAGCGGTGGTGACCCGGGAGCCCATCAGTGAGGACAGTTCTGAATCCCTCAGGTCCGTGTTTGTCGAGGTGGGACTTGAGCGTCCTTCCAAAGGAAACAAGGTAAGGTAAGGCAATTTTATTTATAGGCTAGCCCGTTTTCACAAACAGTTTGTCTCAAAGGACTTCACATGACATCGTAACAACATCCTCTGTCCTTAGACCCTCACATCGACTGAGGAAAAACTCCATAGAAAACCCTTTAACAGGGAAAAATCGGAGAAACCTCAGGGTGAGCAACAGAGGAGGATCCCTCACCCAGGACGGACAGACGGGACATAGATGTTGTTGTTATAGGGCAGCTTCTGGTCAATCATTGATTTAAAGTGTCAACTGTCAAGAGAGTCAGAGAGCGAGAAAACAAGGTGCAGGACTCACTGCTGCTGCTGCTGAAGATTCTGTCGAAGAAGCCGCTGCTGCTGCCGCTGCTGCTACTTTTGCTGCTGCTGCTGCTGCTGCT
The DNA here is from genome assembly GCA_030347415.2 of Decapterus maruadsi. NCBI lineage: Eukaryota > Metazoa > Chordata > Actinopteri > Carangiformes > Carangidae > Decapterus > Decapterus maruadsi. The sequence goes on from CM064894.1 coordinate 1,247,326, forward strand.
GCTGCTGCTGCTGCCACTGCTGCCGAACAGAAAAGACTCCACGTCCAGAACCAGCAGAACCAGAGCCAGAGCAGAGAGCAGCTTCCTGGATGAAGACATGATGGATCAGAACCTGGAGCAGGTTTTAGTCTCACTGAGACGTCCAGGTGGGTTTTATACAGTCCTGAAGCTGCTGCTCCTCCTCCTCCTCCTCCTCCTCCTCCTCCTCCTCCTCCTCCTCCTCCTCCTCCTCCTCCAAACTTCCCAGTTTACATCAGTGTGTTTGTCTCCTGGCAGCTGCAGCTGTAATTTCCACGCTGACAGTGAACACAGCAGCAGATTCGGTTCCAGGAGAAATACCCAGGGGGCAAAATCCCAGTTTTTTGTTAAACAGCCACGGAGCGTTGTAAAAGGTTTGACACCAGAAATGATATCTAGGGCCTTCAAGGATTAAAACCTGGGTGGACAACCCGGTCAACGAGCTGCAGGAAAGCTACGGGGTCCAAAACGCTCTTCTGGGGTCATTTTGCTGGCGAAAGTATGTAAATGCAAACATTGAGGTACTACAATGGCATAAAGAGTCATACAACTATAACATTTGGCAGAGAGTATCTTGATACATAGGGGAAGGCAAGAAAAAAAGATTCTGGGGTTTGTTGCAACTTGATTTTAAGATATCACCCTCAACATCCCAAAAAAGACCCCAAAAAAGTACTGTTCCCCTGACAAATTCTCATGAAAATTATTTTTCAGCACTTTATGGAGAACATCTATACCTAACATGTATATAGAACATTTCTTTAATTCATAAACTTCCATTTGAGTCCAAGCAGCCTTTGCTTTGCCCCCTGGGTAAAAAGAGAAAAATCTCCTTTAGAAAATGTACTTCTTTTTGGACATTTTGGGGTCAAAGGTCGAGTAGTTTTCACTCTTCAGACCTTTGTGTCTGCAGATGTTGAGCAGATGTTGGCATCAGTGTGTTGTTGTGTGTTAACAGGGGGAATCCTGGGTTTTTCCTCAGTTACACAACTTCACTCTGAACCTGAGTGACCAACACGTTCTCACTGCCAGTGCGTCAACAGCCTGGCAAACGGTGTGTCTGACTCGGGGTGTCCAACTCATTTCAGGAGCCACATGCTGCTCAGTTGGATCTGAAATGGGCTGAACCAGTAAAATAATAGCATACTAACCCATAAATACCTGTAAATAACCTACTTCCTTTGTTTTAGTGCTAATGAATGCAGATTAATTCTTGTCACAGACTCGTATACGATAATTTAGTGCTGAGATCTTTTTCTATAATAAAATACTGATTGATCTGATAACGTTCTTTATGTAATGCTCTCTGTTAGTATTTCGTAGGCAAGGCAGGGCAATTTTATTTGTATAGCCCATTATATAGTTTGTCTCAAAGGGCTTCACATGACGTAATAACATACAACATCCTCTGTCCTTAGACCCTCACATCCACTGAGGAAAAACTCCATCGAAAACCCTTTAACAGGGAAAAATCGGAGAAACCTCAGGGTGAGCAACAGAGGAGGATCCCTCACCCAGGACGGACAGACGGGACATAGATGTTGTTACAGACAAGACAGTTTACAGCAGGGGCCTCAAACTCAAATACGCCGAGGGCCAGATTTGAAAAAATGGCACAAGCCGAGGGGCACACGGTTGTTTATTGAGAACTTATTGAAATTACCTTTTTGCACATATTCAACCTAAAACTAATAAAGCTTGTAAGTTATTGCATATAAAACAACAATAATCATTAAATAGGCCTACATTTAAAAAAAAAAAATGTTGCATTCATTTCTAATGGCTCTATCTGCAGCTTTCCATAGTCATTTCTAATTAGGGATGCACATGATTAACCATTAACCAATATCAACAACTTTGACTGATTAATATCAATTCTTTTTTTTTACTTAACTTATGGGGGCTTGACGACACGTGCAGACTTACATCGTGCCTTCAGTCATATCAGTCATTCGTTTCTCAGCAGGAAATTAGACATTTCTGACAGTTCTGCACATGGATCTATAATAATATAATACATCCATGGTTCTGCAGCGCAGTCCAGTGACAGACGGTCGGACGACAAAACATAAAGGGACGTCTGCGTGTGCATCACCTGTAACAACGGCGCTTCAAAAAAAAGGAGTGGGGGGGGGAGAAAAAGTCCGGTACTGTGTTCTCCAGCGTTCCTCAGTGTTGACCTGCAGCTCTACAGAGGAGCTGTCAGAGGAGCTCTGCTGCACTCGCGCTGTGTTTCATAACGGCAAGAAAAAAAGGACATCGTCGATCGCCCGCTCTATTGACAACAGAGGATCAGGTTGCTGGTGCTGATGAACAAGTGGGACCAGGACTCGCGCTCGCGGGCCTCTGATAGCCTACAGACGTGCACTGGCAGTGCATTGTGGGATTTGTAGTTTTAGTGGTACGTGCAACATACCGGTGGACCATAAATATTATCATGCGGGCCAAAGATAATTGGACATAATTAAGCACACGCGGGCCACATAAAATGACGTGGCGGGCCGGATCTGGCCCGTGGGCCGCGAGTTTGAGACCCCTGGTTTACAGTTTATGACAGAATGTGCAAATGTGCATAGAGTTAATGAGGGCAGCTTCTGGTGATGGGGGGGGGGGGGGGTGGGGGGGTGGGGGTTTGGCCAGCTCAAGGGGGAGGACCGGGTGGCAGACTGGTCTATGGAAAGGGGGGGCAGGCCGGTCCAGCAGCAGACAGGAGAGGGAATGATCATGGTGCGCATATGGTGGCATATGGCCGACACCGTTATGTCCCCATGTCACCTCCCACGCACTGTTGTGACCATGTAAGATATGAAAGACAGAAGAACAGAGATAATAGAGAGAAGGAGGAGGAAGGAGGGGGCTCCATGTAACCAGATGTGTCCCCCAGCAGTCTAAACCTATAGCACTAGCAGCGTAGCTATAAAATGGTTCAGAGTGTCTGCCTCTTTGACCCATGGAGAGAGCTGGTTGTAGTCAGAGTGTCTGCCTCTTTGACCCATGGAGAGAGCTGGTTGTAGTTAGAGTGTCTGCCTCTCTGACCCATGGAGAGAGCTGGTTGTAGTTAGAGTGTCTGCCTCTCTGACCCATGGAGAGAGCTGGTTGTAGTCAGAGTGTCTGCCTCTTCGACCCATGGAGAGAGCTGGTTGTAGTCAGAGTATCTGCCTCTCTGACCCATGGAGAGAGCTGGTTGTAGTTAGAGTGTCTGCCTCTTTGACCCATGGAGAGAGCTGGTTGTAGTTAGAGTGTCTGCCTCTCTGACCCATGGAGAGAGCTGGTTGTAGTTAGAGTGTCTGCCTCTTTGACCCATGGAGAGAGCTGGTTGTAGTTAGAGTGTCTGCCTCTTCGACCCATGGAGAGAGCTGGTTGTAGTTAGAGTGTCTGCCTCTTCGACCCATGGAGAGAGCTGGTTGTAGTCAGAGTGTCTGCCTCTCTGACCCATGGAGAGAGCTGGTTGTAGTTAGAGTGTCTGCCTCTTTGACCCATGGAGAGAGCTGGTTGTAGTCAGAGTGTCTGCCTCTTTGACCCATGGAGAGAGCTGGTTGTAGTTAGAGTGTCTGCCTCTTCGACCCATGGAGAGAGCTGGTTGTAGTTAGAGTGTCTGCCTCTTTGACCCATGGAGAGAGCTGGTTGTAGTCAGAGTGTCTGCCTCTCTGACCCATGGAGAGAGCTGGTTGTAGTTAGAGTGTCTGCCTCTTTGACCCATGGAGAGAGCTGGTTGTAGTTAGAGTGTCTGCCTCTCTGACCCATGGAGAGAGCTGGTTGTAGTTAGAGTGTCTGCCTCTTTGACCCATGGAGAGAGCTGGTTGTAGTTAGAGTGTCTGCCTCTTCGACCCATGGAGAGAGCTGGTTGTAGTCAGAGTGTCTGCCTCTCTGACCCATGGAGAGAGCTGGTTGTAGTCAGAGTGTCTGCCTCTTCGACCCATGGAGAGAGCTGGTTGTAGTCAGAGTGTCTGCCTCTCTGACCCATGGAGAGAGCTGGTTGTAGTTAGAGTGTCTGCCTCTTTGACCCATGGAGAGAGCTGGTTGTAGTTAGAGTGTCTGCCTCTCTGACCCAAGGAGAGAGCTGGTTGTAGTTAGAGTGTCTGCCTCTCTGACCCAAGGAGAGAGCTGGTTGTAGTTAGAGTGTCTGCCTCTCTGACCCATGGAGAGAGCTGGTTGTAGTTAGAGTGTCTGCCTCTTTGACCCATGGAGAGAGCTGGTTGTAGTCAGAGTGTCTGCCTCTCTGACCCATGGACAGAGCTGGTTGTAGTTAGAGTGTCTGCCTCTTTGACCCATGGAGAGAGCTGGTTGTAGTTAGAGTGTCTGCCTCTTTGACCCATGGAGAGAGCTGGTTGTAGTTAGAGTGTCTGCCTCTTTGACCCATGGAGAGAGCTGGTTCCACAGTAAAGGAACTCAGTAGCTGAGGGCTCTACCTCCCAGTCTGTTTCTAGAGATACTGAGAGTCACTAACAGACCTGCATTCTGGGAGGGGAGTGCTCTGCTAGGACAGTACGGAGTGATTAGTTCTTTCAGATAGGATGGAGCTTTATCGTTAAGAGCCCTATAAGTCAACAGGAGGATTTTGAAGTCTATTCTAAATCCTACAGGAAGCCCGTGGAGAGAAGCTAAGGTGGGAGAGATGTGCTCTCTCTTCTTAACTCCTGTCAGAACCCTTGCTGTGGTGTTCTGGACCAGCTGGAGACTCCTGAGAGAGTTTTTGGGACATCCTGACAGGAGAGAGTTACAGTAGTCTAGTCTAGAAGTGATAAATGCATGCACCAGTTTCTCAGCGTCGCTCTGGGAGAGGATATTCCTAATCTTAGTTATCACAGTTTTCCATAACACCTTGATTAGATTATTCTGAGACATGTATGAACTGGTTTCATTTCCGTAGATGCATGTTGGTACTGCAGAGTGTGTTAAGAGTTTCAAAACAGTAGCTTCAGTATTGACCCAGGCTTGTTAACATTAACAGAAGCCAACATTCAAACTTTGCACCTTCAGTAAAACAAACAGATGAGAGACTAATAAAAAAAGCAGATGGATAATTGAGTGGAAATGGAGACCAATACAGATGATTAATGTTCATGTTATTGATGATTAAGATCATCTTTAAACCTAAATATCTAAAATGTAAAATAGTTGTGTCATATCTCTGAAATGAAACATAATCTTATTTAAATCTCAGTCTCCACAGATGAACCTGTAACTCCAGTGTCACATGATCGAGAGACTGATAGTATGAGCTGTGTGAGTGTGTCGCCCCCTGGTGGAACAAACACCACACGACACCGCAGTGAGTTTCACCTTTTATTCTGTTCAGAGGAAACAAACTGTGACTGAGAGACAAGAATCATTTTATTATCTCAGTTTGGCCCCGATGAGCCACCGTACACAGCTCCCAGAGGAATTATGGGAGATCCATGATGCGGTCGGCGGCGTGGTGACAGTTGTCTTTCGTCAGGCGGTAATTCTCTCCTCCGGTCCTGATGAGATCAGAGACCGTCCTTGATCCCCTGAAATCCCTCGTCGGCCCATCATTCTGAAAAGACAAAACACATCAGACCAGCTGATACCTCTTTCTTTCTTTCTTTCTTTCTTTCTTTCTTTCTTTCTTTCTTTCTTTCTTTCAGACCTTCAAATTTTTAGAAATCACAACAGGAATTGTTCCTAAGGACACAATATCGGTCTGGGGCCTTTAGTTGTGCAGCAGCTTCCTGTCGGTTTATTACAGCGTCAGTATCACATGATTCACATGGTATTGATCCCATTGATCATATTAGCTTAGCATTAGCCTCTAGACTGGTCCATAACTGTGTTGTTTCTTACCCTCCAGGCTGAGCTCATGTGTCCAGCATCAGTCACCACAGTCTGAGACGATCGTCCATATCCGTCTCCTTTGTGGACGAGCCACTTGGTCCCATCCTCCAGCGTCACTCTGGGAAACACACCGGGTCAGTCAAACACAGCTGTGCAGTGTGTGTGTGTGTGTGTACAGGAAAAAAAGAGTGAAGTCTGTGTGACGGGGTCAGATTGTGATTAAGTTTATATTATGTTATATTGCATGTTGTGTATTTTGAGTTATTTGATTTGATTTATTTTGATTTGCCTTGAGTGTTTTGTTTTACAAGCTGACCTCAAACGTCACACAGCAACAATCAGCGCAACGAGCCACAGCTGGTGGCAGGCGTACGTATGCCCTTCTATTTTTAGAAAGCGGGAAGGAAACGGCAGCACGCCAGAGACGCCAGAAGAACCAAAGGCGGAGAACCAGTCAGGAAACCAGCCGGAGAACCTGTCGACCCAAGACTATCATCGCAGAAAGACCCCCACCTGAAGTGCAGCAGCCTGTGTCTGTTCGGCGAGACTACTCCAGCCTGGGTGAACGACTTTATGTTGTCACCCAGGACAAGTGTGAGTATCGCTTTTAAATCGAAAGTTGCAGACACCCAGTAGGCCGGCTGCAGGGTCAGGTGGGAGGAGGGAGAGTGATAGCGTGACGGTGTATCGACCGGAAAGCTGGTGGCTGTGTTTTTAGTCTACAGGTGGAGCGCCGAGCCCTGGAGGGAAGCGCGGACCGGAGGACCAGAATAGACGGCCGGAGTTGAGAGGGAAACGCCGTGGGATCATAGAGGGGTGTTGTTGCGATACGCCCTCTCCCGGTTAAGTACCTCTCTATTGCCTTTTAACATTTGGATTTTATTTGGAATTTTATCAAGGGTTCTCCCTTTTTAAATACGAGCCCCTTTCTCATCACTGGATGTTTCTCTGTTACTTCCTAAGGCCTCACCCCCCTTCATCACTCAAGAACTGCAGTGTCCAGTCCTGAAGAGGAACTTTGCCAAGGTTACCCGGCTCAAAAAAAGGACTTTGGACTATGTAAAAAATAAACCTTGGTGAATCTTATTTTTTATTTGTGTTCTTTTAACTCTGCTCCGTCCTGATAAAAAGAACCTGTGTCCGAGTCCTAAGCTCGTCAACTTGGGTGGCGTTGTTGGCAACCTTTTAACTTAAATTATATTCTAGTTGCTTTTTTAATACAAACAAACCACGTGACATCTGCACACTGCATAGCGCTCCTCGAGTGTTTATTATAGATCAACGTTTCAATCACAGTGGATCTTCATCAGGATAAGAGACAAATTGCTTATGCTTAATTCCACAAAAATTCTAAATACTTTTTAAAATACTTTTCTTGGGAACATGTTGAATATTTGCTAAATACTTGTTATTTATCTATATATTTCTATTTGTTTGTTTATTGTGTCATATTTATCGTTTCATTTCCCTTTAACAGCCTCAGATTATGTTGTAATTTACTATTGTGTATGTGTTTTGGGGCGTCTCACCTGAGTTGCATCCCAAGCGTGATTTGGGGGGTGGGACCAATCGCCTATTTGAGCAAAGTGTTTCCTTTGTCTCTTATCCTGATGAAGATCCACTGTGATCGAAGCATTGATCTATAATAAACACTCAAGGAGGATTATGCAGTGTGCCGACTTCACTCACTTTTCAATTCAATTTTCAATTTTGTTTGTTAGTTCGTCACCTGTAACTGTAACTGTTTGGATGTGTGTGCTTTACCCCACTATTGTGTGTGTACTGACCTCACTCCACTGTGTCTGCTGGCATCAAGTTGTGGAGAGATGGCGCGGCCAATGGCACCGGCCATGCGGCCAGGGATGCCACCAGAGGAGCTGGAGGCAGAGCTGGCGATGGGTCTGGACACTTTCTCAGCGGTCATGACCCGGGAGCCCAGCCGCCTGGACAGGTCTGAACCCCTCAGGTCCCTGTGCGTTGGGGAGGGTGGGCGTCCTTCCAAAGGAAACACATTGTTTTAAAGTGTCACGAGAGTCAGAGAGCAAAACAAGGTGCAGGACTCACTGCTGTTTCTGCCCCTGCTGCCCCTGCTGCTGCCCCTGCTGCCCCTGCTGCTGCCCCTGCCGAACGAGTCCACAGTCAGAACCAGCAGAACCAGAACCAGAGCCAGAGCAAAGAGCAGCTTCCTGGATGAAGACATGATGGACCAGAACCTGGAGGAGGTTTCTGTCTCACTGAGACGTCCAGGTGGGTTTTATACAGTCCTGAAGCTGCTCCTCCTCCTCCTCCTCATGTCCCAGTTAACATCAGTGTTTGTCTCCTGGCAGATGTGGCTCTAATTTCCACAGCGACAGTAAACACAGCAGAGGTGAATCGATAAAGTATAAGGTGAACTTTATACAGTCCTGAAGCTGCTCCTCCTGCTCCCAGTCTGGACACAGTTCTCTTCAAATGTCCCAGTTTAGATCAGTGTTTTTCTCCTGACAGCTGGATATAATCTACCGATGCCGATCCTTCTACCACAACAAAAAAACAAACGATTAGGCGAAATGCAATGAATTGGAAGACAAGTTTTATTGTATTTTATGCATTATTTTATGCAATTGCATGCACTGGTATCGGTTCTTGTACTCGCTAAAGTTCACCAATACTGATACAAGTATATTACACCAGTATCGGACCGATACCCAATACCAGTATCGGTATCGATGCATCCCTAGTTCCACCGGCACAAATACGTGTGGATTTGCGTCTTTGCATTGACTTATGTAATGTCATTGCACAAAAAATATGTAATTTATCAAACATGTTCAAACCCAACTTCACGCCATGACTACACAACATCAAAGATCTCAATCCATGCAATAAACTCCCTCTGTCTCTAATTGGCTGTATTGTGGAAGTGTTTGCTTGTTGCAGTTGGATTAATGAGCCCATTTATTGACATACATATGAAGTGTTTTAATTAGATGCAATTGGTACTGCAGAGTGAGTCTCTACAGAGTTTCTAAAAAGTAACCTCAGTATTGACCAATGTTTGTTTACAGTTTTAAAAAAAACTGTAAACTTTGCTCCTTCAACAAAACAAACAAATGACAGGCAAATCAATGAAGCAGATGGAGACAAATACAGAGAGACAAATATAAAATTCAATTCAATGTTCATGTTATTGAGGATTCAGATTATCTTGGTGTTAAATCTCTGTAATGAGACAGCAGCTCGGGAACTTTTATTAATCCCCTAAAACTATTTATTCTATTATTTAAATATGAGTTGGTTTAGTTTAGTTAAGGAAACAAACTGTGACTGAGAGTGATGAATGACATCATAATGTTAGGGGACCAGCTTCATGATCTCACTGGCTGCAAAGTGACAGTTGTTGTTGTACAGGCCGTAGTCCTTTCCTCCAACCTCGATGAGCTCAGAGACCGTCTTCGACCCATGGAATTCCTTTGTTTCCTCCACCTGAACATAGAGCACAGGAAACACATCAGAACTGCTGATACCTCTTTCTTTCTTTCTTTCTTTCTTTCTTTCTTTCTTTCTTTTGGTTTTTCGGTGACTGTTCATGTGTGTCTTAGTTGACTTTATTCCTAAGATTTCTGATTTGTTTTTCTGGCTCCTGATTTCTGGAAATGAACTAATTTGGGGTTATGATTTAAGATTATTGTGGTTCCTGCTCTCTGATTGGTCTCCTGGCGGCAGATGTGTTGTTTCGTTTTCTTTTTTTTATAGAATATTTTTTTGGGGGGGGTTGACATGCAGGATAGGACCGCTTGGTGTGGGATTTGAACCAGAGGACACTTGCAGTGAGGACTTTAGCCTCTACCAAGTGAGCTTAACGCCACTGCGATGTGTTGTTTCTCACCTGCCAGGCTGAGCTCATGTGTCCAGCGTCAGTCACCACAGTCTGAAACGTGTTTCCATATCCGCTTCCTTTGTGGATGAGCCACTGAGATCTGTTCTCCAGCGTCACCCTGGGAAACACACCGGATCAGTCAGACACAGCTGTGCAGTGTGTGTGTGTGGGGGGGGGGGGGGGGCGGGGGGGGGGGGGGGGGGGGGCTGGCCTGACTCCACTGTGTCTGGTGGGGTTACGGTTTTGAGGGAATATAGAATCTTTATAGACACAATCTTCAAGGCCGACTTTGGGCCTCCACATCTTCTCAACCAGGTAGACCGGGATCTCAGCAGATTGGTGAGGTCCGTGCCCCACAGGTCCGTGTCCGATGGGGTGATGCTCCCCCCGCTACTGCCTATTGGGACGAGAGTTGGAAACTAACATTAGCTATAATCTCTGCATACAGAACATCAGTCACACTGATTTGTTTGTTGTGTCACTATATTAACCTGCATTGTCCCTATCAAATAAACTCAATTAAATTAAAGGAAACACTTGAATTTAAAGTATAATGAGGGTGACACAGAGGAGTCAGAGAGAAAAACAACACAGAGAACTTACTGCTGCTGCTGCTGCTGCTACCACGGAGGATGCCGCTGATGCAGTCTATAAATGAAGCAGAGTCCACGTCCAGAACCAGCAGAACTAGAACCAGAGCCAGAGCAGAGAGCAGCTTCCTGGATGAAGACATGATGGATCAGAACCTGGAGAAGGTTTTAGTCTCACTGAGACGTCCAGGTGGGTTTTATACAGTCCTGAAGCTGCTGCTCCTCCTCCTCCTCCTCCTCATGGCCCAGTTAACATCAGTGTTTGTCTCCTGGCAGATGTGGCTCTAATTTCCACACCGACAGTAAACACAGCAGAGGTGAATCGATAAAGTATTAAAAAAAAAGAAATTAAACTGGCACTGAGCTGTTTGTTGTTATGTTGTTAGGTTATTTTCAATGAGAAGATTTTGCCTCAGCCATTAGAAAGAACAACATTATCTCAGGTATTCAAACTATTTCACTTTGCCACAAAATCATCTTATATGCAGATGACATGTTATTATACCAAACAGCTCCCTCACTTCCGGTCCACCATGAGCCTATCGCTAGTCAACTGGACTGAATCTGAGATTCTCCCCCTTACTCATATTGATGAAGAGCTCAATCAATGGAATAAACTCACACTGTCTCTAATTGACGGTATTCATCTGCATCTGCTAAAATGAACATTCTCCTAAAAGTCAATTATTTGTCTGTATGTACAGGAGATTCTCTCAATTAGATAAGAAGTGGAACCTAAGCTTTTTTCCGTTTTTACCCAGAGGGACACAGATTTAAGCAACATGAAAAAATGTTGTTTTTTTCACAGAATAAAAAGCTTTTATTCTCAAGAACAAAAAAAATAAGATTTTGCGTTTTTGGGGTTTGTTTTTGTCTTTTTTTAAACAATTGTACAGCCCGAACAGCTCAAGAATTCAGGCGTTAAATTGAAAATCATTTTTTAAACAAAAATAAAAATAAAAGGCTTCCACTTTATACATTTCTGTCATAAGAAATAACGTCAGAACTGTACACCAAGCTTTTTAGAAAGCATGCAGGGCTTCAAAATATACAATGAAAAAATGTTTATGAACATGTGTTCTCTAAAGGCAAAAAGGACAATAGCCATATCTATATATGGTAAACCATCAATCACTGTGTGGTTTAGGGAACTAACTTCTTGTTTACCTCGGGAAAAAAAATTTGTACACTCTTAAGGACAAACGGGAGGTATTTCAAAAGATATAGGGTTGCTTCAACTACATGAAGGAAGATGATCTGTCACATCTGATGGATTGGCCTGGAACAGTGGTTCTCAACCTTTTTTTTCATTAAGGACCCCTAAATTGACACAAATTAGACCATGGACCCCCATTGGACAGATTTTTTTAAGCAAACACCAGAAATACTTGTTCTGGGACTGGATAATGTTACTTCTTTTGTACATTCAAATTAGGGCCAATGGCGTGAATTTTTGGAAATATTGGAAATATTATAAATATTATAGAGACATTTCTGGAAAAAAGTGATACAATTTCTCCAAAAAAATTTAAACAGTTGTAAGAAGTGGTTTTAAAAAATTGTCAAAAAAGTTGATTGTCTAAAAAAGTGGTAAATTAATAATAATTCTCAAAAAAAAAATTTAATTGACAAAAATGAATTTTCTTTAATCATCCAAAAAAAGTGGTAGAATTTCAAGAAAAAGTTGGGGACCCCCTTGAACTCTCCCAAGGACCCCTGGGGGTCCCTGGACCCCATGTTGAGAACCACTGGCCTAGAACATTACAGGCTTTCTGGACTACATGATAATGTAACTTCTATGGACTCATGATTATTTGCCTTCTTTGGGAGGCCCTGTTTTTTGTCTTGTTGTTTACACTGTTCTATGGAAGTGTGTATAGTATGAACATTTGATTTGACGGTGTATGTTTGTACACTTCTGTACCATGGCACCATTTTACCAGCCTCAGTTGTTTTTTTGTTCTTGTACGTACCTAAAAAAAAGAAAATGAAAGTCCAATAAAGATATTGTTTGAAAGAAAAAAGTCAAGTATTTGTTTGCAATGACCATGGCCTGACGTTACATTTTTTGGCCGTGGTGGCTGTTTACCAAATTTTTTGTGCCAAAATAAAGGTTAATGACACAGGAAATGCAAATGGTTCTTGAACCTGTTCATAACACACATTAGAGTGCTGTCGAGTTGTAACCTACTTACTCTTATTAATGACTAGGCCTGTATAATGACTTACAACTGTATCTGATCAGGAGGCATGCAGGCATTTAGAACATAAAATGACAGAAATAGAAAGCAAGCCAATCATCTCACTGATGATCTTATTCATTTTGTTTATATAATTTGACATCCAATCATAGGGCAAGTGTAGGTTCAGTGTCAATTCGACATGTGGACTGGGGGAGCCTAGCCTCGTAAACCAGCCTCTCCTAGAAATGCCTTTCATTTCATTTCTGAGGGGGCGTCTGGCCTCATCCCCACTGTGAGCATTTGGCCTGAAACCCTGAGAAGGACGAGCCAATCAGCGTCGCCGCTCAGATTTCTGTGATTGACACAGCACGTTGGCCAATCAGGGACGGACTGGTGCAAAGCCCCGTCACTACCCTGCGGAGATGGTTTATTGTTTTAACAGTTACTGTTTCACCCCCTAACTATATTTCTTCTGTTATTTAACAGAGCTGTTTTAGTCTCTGCAGACGAACTGGTAACTTCAGTGTCACACGATCATCAGACTTTATCATCAACCTGTTACAGTGAAGAACAGTAAACAGACTGGTTATGGTATGAGCTGTGTGAGTGTGTCGCCCCCTGGTGGAACAAACACCACATGACACTGCAGTGAGTTTCACCTTTTATTCTGTTCAGAGGAAACAAACGGTGACTGAGAGACAAGAATCACTTTATTATTATTACACTCAGTCTTGATTCATGATGCGGTCGGCGGTGTGGTGACAGTTGTCGGTCGTCAGGCCGTAATTCTCTCCTCCGGTCCTGATGAGGTCAGAGATTGTCTTCGACCCCCCGAAATCCCTCGTTGGCCCATCATTCTGAAAAGACAAAACACATCAGACCAGCTGATACCTCCTTCTTTCTTTCTTTCTTTCTTTAAAAAAACAGACCTTTAAAATTTTAGAAATCACAACAGGAAGTGTTCCTAAGGACACAATATCAGTCAGGGGCCTTTAGTTGTGCAGCAGCTTCCTGTCAGTGGGTTTGACAATAAGCTGAGTTTGTTTGTTTGTTTGTTTGTTACAGCATCAATATCACATGATTCACATGGTATTGATCCTATTGGATCCTACTGGCCCATGGTATTGATCCTGTGGACGAGCCACTTGGTCCCATCCTCCAGCGTCACTCTGGGAAACACACCGGGTCAGTCAAACACAGCTGTGCAGTGTGTGTGTGTAAGTGTGTGTATGTGTGTGTACTGACTTCACTCCACTCTGCTAGGATCAAGTTGTGAAGGGAAGGGTCTGGACACTCTCTCAGCGGTGGCGACCTGGGAGCCCAGCAGTGAGGACAGGTCTGAACCCCTCAGGTCTGAGGCCGATCCTTCCAAAGGAAACACATTGATTTAAAGTGTCAACTGTCAACAGAGTCAGAGAGCGAGAAAACAAGGTGCAGGACTCACTGGTGATTCTGCCGAAGCCGCCGCTGCTGCTGCCGCTGCTGCTGCCGCTGTTGCCACTGTTGCCACTGTTGCCGCTGTTGCCGCCGCCACTGCCGCCGCCTTTGCCGCCGCTTTTGCCGCCGCTGCTGCCAGACGGAGCAGAGTCCACAGTCAGAACCAGCAGAACCAGAGCCAGAGCAAAGAGCAGCTTCCTGGATGAAGACATGATGGATCAGAACCTGGAGCAGGTTTTAGTCTCACTGAGACGTCCAGGTGGGTTTTATACAGACCTGAAGCTGCTGCTCCTCCTCCTCCTGGTCCTCCTCCTGGTCCTTCACCCAGTCTGGTCACTGTTGTGGTCAAATGTCCAAGTTTAGATCAGTGTTTTTCTCCTGACAGCTACAGATGTCATTTCCATTGAGTCAAAACGAAACTGAGCTAAATGTTGTTGAAAAGGGTTAAGGTTAGGTTAGGAGTAGGTGGAGGTTACGGTCAGGGACAATAACGTTGTCAGAAGTACATCGTACACAGAGTTTTCACTTCAGATATTGATGGTTAGGGTTAAGGTTCGAAACTTACATTTGGCAGAGATTTGGTATTTCCCATGATGACTGACAGCAGAAGATGTAAAGAACATCTCCAACCTCCAAGCCTTCGTCTCTGCACCAGCAGCAGCATGGAAGCAATGGAAGCATCTTCATCTCCTCTGGAACAGGAAGGAATCCTCCAGACCTGCTGCTCTTTCAAGGAAGGAAGATCCTCTCCTGAAGGATCTCCTCTCCACGTGTCCATCAGGTTTTACTCGACCATGAAGCAATGGATTTACAGACTGCAATGAGGAAGGCATGGAGAAAGGTGTGGCGAGCGAGACTCCTGGCCGCGTGACATTTGTTTACAATTGGACCGTTCGTCCTTTGTGAACACAAACCGGACCAACTGAAAATTTGCAACAATGTACCATCCTTCCCTTGTTTCTAATCAGATAAAAGATCTTTAGGTGAACGGCCTTTAGAACAGTTAGCATCTCCTAGAACTGTTAGCATAGTTAGCATCCATCCATCCATCCATCCATCCATCCATCCATCCATTCATCCATCCATCCATCCATTCATCCATCCATCCATCCATCCATCCATCCATCCATCCATCCATCCATGCATCATGTATCCATCCATCCATCCCATAAATATCATATCAATCATATTGTACTAATTCCACTTTCTTAGTCTTAGTCTAACTATAAAAACACCTTTTATTTACCTGAACCTGAATGAAGTATCAGTAGAATTAGTAAAATACATGACAGTATTTAATGCAAGACAGCCATCAATATTGTTAGTGTTATAGTTATAGTTAAGTGTGGTTACCCTCTTGGAGAACAGTTTGCGTAATTGGGAATAATAAAAGTAATAAGGTCTTTGATCCTCCTTCCTCCTCCTCTTCCTCCTCCTCTTCCTCCCAGTCTGGACACAGTTATGTTCAAATGTCCCAGTTTGTTTGTTTTTCCGTCAGAGTTTATATAATTTCCATATTGGCAATAAATACAACAATTTAGTCAAAACGAAACTGATCCTGAGCTGAATGTTGAAAATGATTTAATGAGAGGATTTAGGATCTTATTTGATCTCTTAGCAAAACGTAGTATTATATCTGCTTGAGTATAAGTATAGCAAGTATACTGTGGACCATGTACTTGTAGCATACTAGAAAGTATACTAATTTAATACTTATTCAGACTAAATTGGAACATTTTAAGTTTATATAAGTACACTAACCCAAGTATACAACAAGTACACTCATCTATATACTAAAGGTTATTTTAAGTACACTGCAAGTGTCAGTTTTAGTATAAAATGAATATATACTTGTAGTGTACTTTAATAAACGACTTTTTGCTAAGGGATAGATTTCTTATATTTCCCAGAATGCATCATTTCCATATTGTGAATGGTATTCCAGTCAGTGTATGGACCAATCAGCAGCCGGTGGTTGTAGCCAGTGTGTAATGTCACACTGAAAGTGAAAGCAACCAAGAGAGGATTTTTAAAAACAAGCTCATCTGGTTTGTGTTCTGACCGTCTGCCAGTCTGAGGTCACATGGCAGGAGGTAAAACCAGCTGGTCTGGACTCTCTGGACTCTGTGGACCAGGACTTTGCCCAGAATCCTCTGCTCTACATGTTCCCAAAGTTTACGCATCACACTGGGCCATGATTGGCTCCAGTGTTGTTGTGATGTCATAGCTCTGGCAGGTACACACCCAGGTTTGTAACTGAGGCTAAAAACACACTGTTCATAATTATTACATCGAACACGAACAGTGGATAAACCTTTAGATCCAAGATTTGGATTGAGGGTTTTTTATGGTTTAGTGTTTTATGTTCTTTTAACTTGTATGTCACATAGAAATTCAGTGCTTATATTTGTCTAATTTACATTTATAGTAGTATCAGTTGTTGTTGTTTGTTCGATCTTGTGCACAAATTGTTGCAGTCAGGCATCAATCAACAATCAATAATGCATTCATTAATTCAAATTTAAATCATAAATGTTACATACATTAAAAAAGGTGCAGGCCGACCCTTTAATTCCTCATTTCAGTTAAACCTTTGGAGCTCTTTATGGTTTCAGTGGAACAGAAAGGAGTAGAAATCCTCAGTCAACATCAACAGATGAAGCCAAAATAAATAAACAGCATCAAAGTTTCAGTCGAATCCCAAATGATCAGTCATGTTTGTAGTTTTCCATCATACTCTGTTTTACTTTCTTTTTAAACTGTATACCAATACCAGCGCAAAACATATCTGTATCATCAGCCAAAATATGCATATGAAGTATTTGCATTTAGAATCTGAAGTCACAGTGAGTCCTGTGTGGGCCTAGTGTGGTGTGGTGTAAGGTGAGGATGTGTCGCCCCCTGCTGGAATAAACACCACACTACACCACACTGTGAGGTTTCACCTTTTATTCTCTATTTGTTGAGCAGAAAGAAAACCGACGGTGACCTTTGACCTCAGGAGGAACCAGAGCAGCTGCTGTTCACTGATTCATCATTTGACCTGAAGCATGGTGACAGTTGTCCCGGGGTAAGCTGTAGTCCGGTCCTCCCACATTCACAAAGTCAGACACCGTCTTCCTCCCGTTGAACACCTTGGTGTCCTCCAGCTGCAGAGACCAAGAACACAGGTTTACACTCTACAACGCGCTCTGACGCTCAGGATAAAAGAGGTATCAGAGACGGGATGAAAGGGAAATTGAAATACAAACATAAAGTAAATAGGACGAGGTAAATCCAACCTCTGGCTCACCTTCCACTTTGAGCTCATGTGTTTGGCGTCGACCACGACCGTCTGAGAGCTGATCCCGTAGTCGTCTCCTTTATGGATGAGCCACTGAGTCCCGTCACACAGAGTCACTCTGACACGCAGCAGAGACAGAGACAGTCAGCACACAGAGTCAAGGTAACTGACCAACTTTCCATGGGAATTATGGGAATTAACTGGGGAACCGGGGGGGCACTCCTGTCAATAAATCAACTTTAAATCTTGTATGGAACAACAAAGACGTGAATATTGAGTAAAATATGAGTCAAACAGCACCCAATCTAAAAGTAAATGGGAGGCACTGTGCATTTAGGGGGCGTGGCCTCAGCAGTAAAATTGGGGGCGTGGCCTCAACAGCCCTGCAGTGCATGTGTGTATGTAATGGAGGAACAGCTAGATATTCCAGTGTGTTTGCGTTAAATCTGGTTCTTTTAGCCAAGATTATTTTCCTACAATATATTTTCTCCAACTACTATATTTAAGTTCTATGTTTAGGACCAACCTTTCCCTCATTGTGATCAACATCAATCATAAAAAAAAAAAAAGAAACTCCACAGGATCCTTTTGGTTCGCTTCCAAAAAAAATACTATGTTAATTTGTTTTTCCTTTTTTCTATTTTTTATGCTATGAATTTCTGTTATCTTTTTACTCTGAAGACCATCACTGTTGTTGTTGCTCCTACAGTTCCCATAGACATAGATATTCATGGTGCAGGTCAGTGTGTGTGTGTGTGTGTGTGTGTGTGTGTGTGTGTGTGTGTGTGTGTGTGTGTGTGTGTGTGTGTGTGTGTGTGTGTGTGTGTGTGTGTGTGTGTGTGTGTGTGTGTGTGTGCACTGACCTGACTCCAGTGTGGCTGATGGGTCCCACCGTCATTGGGAAGCCCGTCAGTGGTCGTCTGAAGAGTTCGGCTTTGTCGACCTTAGAGTTGTAGAGCTCCGTCAGGCTGCGGCCAGAAAGGTCGTAGTTGTGCTTCGTCGCTCCACCTGGAAGAGCAGCACAACATCTATATATGTATGTATGTATATATATATACGTATTCCAATAGTGTTGGTGGTAGTCAAGACCACCTAACCCAAAACCAAGTCCAAGACTGAGACCAAACCAATGCGAGACCCTTGCCAAACAGATTTGGTTTTATAGCGATTACATTTGCCAGCAAACCTTGTCAATTATTACGTACTGGACCTTTAATGTGATATTAAAGAATGACTTCTGACCATTCCTGTATTCACAGGCTACCAATCCTCATAATACGGTTTTTGAATCCTCAGAATTCTCAGAATTGTAAAGACAAAACAGAACCTGCTGAGGTCTCCTCCCACTGGTGCAACCACATTTTTTTGGATGGTTACACAAGCAGATAGAACAATTTGAATTATCTTAAAGTTTTTGAAGTATGTCACATAAACCAAGGTGAGAAGCTGACAGAAAGACATTAGTGTTAAAAAGAAAAAAAAAAAGTGGGGGGGGAGATCCCGGATCAGAACCAACGAGCAGGAAACTCACCTTTTCCTGACAAGGATGAAAAGAAAGACATGATGGAGCCGAGTGAGGTCTGGATCCAGGTCTGGACTGTGTGAGTCCTGGTCCCTGCTGGGTTTTATAGACAGGTGATGTTACCTGGATCAGAGAGAGGCGTGTGAACAGGGAGGAGGTGCTGATGTGTCACCGTGGCGACACGCCGACACAGAGAATCACTGATTCGTCTGTTCTGAGCGTTAATCTCATCACAACAACAACTCACCTCAGGAAGAGGAGGAGGAGGAAGAAGAGCAGGAGGAAAAAGAGGAAATAGAGGAGGAGGAAGAGGAAGAGTGAGGAGTAGAGGAGGAGTGGAGTGTGTCCATGCGTTTCTCTATTGAAATAAGCAATAAAGAAATGTTAATGAATTACAGAAACACTGGAAGATGCCATGACACGCAAATACATTTTACAAGTTTAAAAATGAAAGGACTGGTTTGCAATTTGAATTTAAGAGACTAGGCAAATGTGTCATGTCTTTCTCTACTGGAAAAATAGAAGTTACTGAATTACAGACAAACTGAATTAGGGCTGGTCGGCCACCTTTTTATTCGACAGGAGTAAAAAAAAGATCACACTTATTTCTCACTGAAATTCAAATTGACCTCACCTTTTAGAATATTGATCATAAATCAATCAAACAAATGGCCTGGTCATATATGTAAACATAATGTTGATAAAAAATACAGCTTAAATTGCATAATTTAGTCCGGTCACTCCTCCAGCCAGGATGTGGAAGGAGCCTCCACGTCATTTATCTAACATCACAATGAGTCCCGACCTGTTTGATGGTGGTAAAAATGAAACATAAGGTAAATATCTCCAAATATATCTCCAGTGTGTTTGTCTCCTGGCAGATGCAGCTGTCATTTCCACGCAGCCAATTCCTCGTAGCCAATGTAATGTCCACACTGACAGTGAAAGCAACAGAGACCAGACCCAAGAGTCAACCCAAGTTCAACCAAAGTGGATCTTTTAAAAACTCAACAAAAAAAAAAGCTCATCTGGTTTGTGTCAAATCCCAACTGATCAATCCTGTTTAAAGCTCTCTATCATACTAGGTTTTCATTTCTTTTTAACCTGTTAAGTTTTGCTTTGTTTGAGGTCCATGCTTTTTAGTAGAAGTTTCCCTCTGAGCTCATAACTTCTCTCTCTTTCCTTAAATAGGTTATGAATATTATTAGGGAGTAAATTATTCTTTGCTTTGTATAATATCTGTGCAGTTTTAATTTTCATAAAGCCAGTGAACTTTAATACTAGCAATTTGATAAACAAGTTATTGGTGTGGTGGTTTTATCCTGCATGGTTTACTATCCTTAAGGCCCTTTTTGCATAATGTAAATAGGCTGGAGTTGGTCTTGTAGGTGCTTCCCCAGTGGGACAGGTATGGTAACATGAGCATGCTGTATAGTCTGTTTAGTGTTTTATGCTTTAATATGTGTCTTGTTTTGCCTAATATACCAATACTCCTCACCAGCTTCAACTTAGCAGAATTTATTTGGGGTTCCCAGCTAAGAAAGAAAGAAAGAAAGAAAGAAAGAAAGAAAGAAAGAAAGAAAGAAAGAAACTACTCCAGATAGACAAAAAGAAAGACAGAAAGAAACTATTCCAGATAGATAAAAAGAAAGAAAGAAGAAACGACTACAGATAAACAAAAAGAAAGAAAGAAATAAACTACTCCAGATAGACAAAAAGAAAGAAAGAAAGAAACTACTCCAGATAGACAAAAAGAAAGAAAGAAAGAAACTACTTGTGGTATATACGTGTGTGCCTGCATACATATATCATGCCAGTAGGTGGCAGTGACTACATGTAACTCATACATTCTGAATGTGCGCAGTTGTCCTCCTGACTCCGTGAAGTAAACACCGTTCCTCTGAAGTAGCTTGCCTGCTAGCTTTCTTTTCATTGACACTACACAACATATTGGCGACGAGGATGGCTCTGCTTGGGATTTCGCCACCTCCGGCATTTTTGCAGAGCCCAGGTGAGCCTACGGTGCCTTTTGAAGCATGGATTCGCATGTTTGATAACTACGTGCTAGCTCTGGCCGACAATGTGGAGGATAAGAGGAAGCGTGCTTTGCTAATACACACGGTCGGCGCAGAGGCTCAGCGGATCTTCTACACGCTGCCAGGGATCGGTGATTCCTACGACGATGCACTAAAGGCTTTAAAGACATTTTTTGTACCCAAATTGAATGTCGTCGCGGAGAGGAATAAGTTTCGCCAGAGAGCTCAACGAGCTGGTGAGTCCACCGCTCAGTATGCAGCGGCCCTGCGGGAGCTAATTGTAACATGTGAGTTTGGAACACTATCTGAGGACATGATAAGGGACCAAATTGTGGAGAAAACGTCCAATGCTCGGATCAGAGAGCGCTTGCTGCTAGAGGATAAACTTACACTTGACAAGACTTTGACAATTGCTGCTCAGATTGAAAATGCAGTTGCTGAAGCTAAGACGATAGCTTCGTCAAGAGGAGCAGCTGAGGCTGTTGTCGGCATGGTTCGTGGGACTACTTTTCGTGGCGGGAAGCATAAGCAGCTCAAACCCTTCAACTCGCCCAGACCAACCCCAAAGACTGCTGGCTTGACCGGCTCAACAGCTGCTGGTAAGACGTGCTACAGATGTGGCTCTACAACACACGTTGCAAATTACCCCAAGTGTCCAGCCAAATCAGTCACATGCAGACATTGTAATAAGCCTGGACATTTTGCCAGAGTGTGCAGGAGCAGGACTGCTTCATGCAATGTGGGAGAAGTTTCCAGTGATTCCGTCACAGTGCTATTAGTTGATGAAGATGATGCAAGTACACTGAGCAGTAAATTAATGTGCAATGTCTCCATGAAAGCTTCAGGTGGCCCTACAGTTACTGCTGATCTGATGGTGGATACTGGGTCTGGTGTCTCTATTCTCCCAGAGCACATGTACAAGAGTTACTTCAGCCACACCCCGCTCCTGAAGCCCAGAAAAACACTGACCACGTACACAAAGAAACAAATACCTGTGCTAGGTTGTCTGGAACTGACGGTGACATACATGACAAGATGCACGTCCCAGTACATTCATATTGTCCCAGCAGGTACGCCCATATTAGGCATGGATCTCTTCAATGCCCTGCACCTTGAGATCATAGAGGGTCATGTCACTACTAACACATCCCCTGCTGTCCCTGTACAGTACACAGCTGCTGAAACTGAGACTTCAAAGACTGGAACAGTTACTGGATTTGTTCACAAAGTCACTGTACGACCTGGAATACAGCCTGTGCAGCAAAAGTTACGTCGTCTGCCTTTTGCCATTCGTGATGCAGTGTCTCAGGAGCTGCAGAGACTAGAAAACGACGGTGTCATTGAACGCATCGACTCCTCACCATGGGTTTCACCCATAGTGGTGGTGCACCGCAAGTCGGGTCGGCTCAGGATATGTCCAGATCTGCGTGAGCCCAACAAGGCGGTGGTTGTGGACAGCCATCCACTGCCACACATTGAGGAGGTGTTTCATGAGCTACGAGGAGCACAAATATTCTCATCTATTGACCTGCAAAACGCATATCATCAGGTACCTTTGCACCCCGAGAGCCGAGACCTTACTGGTTTTATCACTCATGATGGACTGTTTAGGTTCACTAAGGTCCCCTTCGGTCTCGCATCGGCGCCAAGTGCATTCCAGAGGATGATGTCGCAGATTCTGGCAGGTTTGGATGGTGTACAGTGTTACTTAGATGATATTATTGTGTATGCTGAGACTCCTACACTGCATGAGACACGACTCAAAGCTGTACTGCATCGACTGAACAACAGTGGACTGAAACTAAATGTAGAGAAGTGCCTGTTCAGGAAAAATGAACTTTCGTTTTTGGGCCACGTTGTTTCTGCTTCAGGCATCCGTCCCAACCCAGACCATGTTGCTGCTATAACAGAGGCTCCTCCCCCTCGTGATGCCACGGCCCTACAGTCCTTCCTGGGCCTCACGGGGTGGTATTCAAAGTTCATTCCCTGCTACGCCTCTGTTGTGGAACCTCTTCGTGCTCTGCTGAGGAAAAGTGCAGAATTTAAATGGACTGATGCTGCTCAGGAGGCTTTTTCTCACCTCAAAGAACTGATTGCTACAAGCCCAGCACTTACGCTGTTCGATCCTGCTCTCCCTACACTCGTCACTACAGACGCCTGTGACTACGGCATTGGTGCAGTGCTCACCCAGCTTCACGGTGACACTGGAAAGACTGTTGCATTCGCATCCAGATCCCTTACTGACTGTGAGAGGAAATACTCTATCATAGAGAAAGAGGCGTTAGCTTGTGTGTGGTCAGCTGAGCGTTGGCGCACTTACCTCTGGGGAAGACACTTCACCCTGCGTACTGACCATAGCCCACTTACTGCCCTGCTGTCCACCAAAGGTTTCGGAAGAGCAGGGATGAGGATTTCGAGATGGTCGGCTCGTCTCATGTGCTTCAACTACACTGTGGAATACAAGCCAGGTCGTGACAACGTCATAGCAGATTGTTTGTCTCGCTTGCCCCTGCCGTCTTCTGATCCACAAGAGCAGGATGAGGACATCATAGCCATGGTGTCTGTGGACCTTGCAGCTGTTACTACAGAGCAGCTACATACTGCCTACAAAGAGTGCCCAGTGCTGCAGCAGGTTATGGCTTTTCAAAGAAATGGTTGGCCCCGTACAGTTAAAGGCCTTGATCCTGCCCTTCTTCCCTTCTACCGTGTACAGACTGAGCTGGCTGAACTTGATGAAGTTTTGATAAGAGGTACTCACCGAGTTGTGATTCCCCAGACTCTTCAGCCACAACTCATACAGCTTGCCCACGACACTCACCAAGGCATGGTGAGGACAAAACAAAGACTAAGGGAGCTCTATTGGTGGCCCGGTATGGACTCTGATGTGGAAGCTGCCATTAAGTCATGCACTACCTGCTCCCAACATGACAAAACTGCCATAACCAAAGCTGCCCCACTGCAACCAGTGCCCTTTCCCAATGCAGCCTGGGAAAAACTTGCCATGGATATTGTGGGCCCATTCCACTCTGCTCCACCTGACTGCCGTTTTGCCATCACCTTAGTTGACTATTACAGTAAATGGCCTGAAGTGGCATTTACATCAGATGTTACGTCCGCTACTGTCATTGCATTCTTGTCTACTGTTTTCAGCCGTGAAGGTAACCCCCTCGAACTTGTAACTGATAACGGCCCTTCATTTGTGTCTGCTGAGTTTGAGGCTTACTTAGCAGCTCAGGACATTACACACTGCCGCAGCTCCATCTACTATCCGCAAAGCAATGGAGAAGTGGAGAGATGGAACAGAGTATTAAAGGACTGTCTACAAACAGCTGACATTGAAGGTCAGCCATGGAAGCCCTTTGTCACAGACTTTCTCCTCACTTATCGAGCAACTCCCCATGCGCTGACTCAAGTCTCCCCTGCTGAACTTCTGCATGGACGCCCATTCCGCACCAAGCTGAACATCAAAGGCATTGCTTCGCCTCGTGCATCCGTTCAGCCTGAAGCTGTGAGAGACACTGTGGCTCTGAAACAAGCCAAAGTAAAGCGCTATGTGGATGAACGTCGTGGCGCACAGTCTCCAAAGTTTCAGTGTGGTTCCTATGTTAGGATCAGGAAACCAGGAATCATAAAGAAAGGACACACCAAGTTCACACAGCCCCTCTGTGTTGTTGCTCAGAAAGGCCCGGCAACCTACGAACTTTCTGATGGTAAAGTATGGAACGCCATACACCTGTCCCCTGCAAGTCCCCCCTCCCCTGAGGTGCACACAACAAGTACCTGTGTACGGCCTGAGGATGTGTATGTGCCTCCTCAGACGCCCCCACCTGCTCAACCGCCTCCTAGGCTCCAGCGGAGTCGCAGGCAGATTCAGCCGCCTGCTTGGCTGGAAGGTTTTGCTACCTGACCCCTGTCTTTTTTAAAAAGGGGCAGAATGTGATGTGATTTATGGACTGTTATCTGTGTCCAGTTTGAAGTAGGGACTGTTACATGTTCACAAATTATGATGTGATGGACAGTTCAAATTTACATATTTTTCAACGTGAAGCTCTTTACAATCAGCACAAGATTACAGGAAATTTGAAAATTTATGAAAGTACAAATGTGTCACTGTTGGTGATGTATAAGTGTTATGCTGAAAAGTAGTTTACAGATTCTAGGTAATATTGAGATCTTCAGAAGCTAATTTCAGGTTGTTTCGTTTATTTCGTAATTACTTACTATGCAGGATTGGTTACTATTGAAGTGTTGACGCAGCTAAAGGTTACCTATCTGTTGTATTTGCGTGAGAGGAATTATTCTTAAAAAAGAGGGATATGTGGTATATACGTGTGTGCCTGCATACATATATCATGCCAGTAGGTGGCAGTGACTACATGTAACTCATACATTCTGAATGTGCGCAGTTGTCCTCCTGACTCCGTGAAGTAAACACCGTTCCTCTGAAGTAGCTTGCCTGCTAGCTTTCTTTTCATTGACACTACACAACACTACTCCAGATAGACAAAAAGAAAGAAAGAAAGAAACTATTCCAGATAGATAAAAAGAAAGAAAGAAGAAACGACTACAGATAAACAAAAAGAAAGAAAGAAATAAACTACTCCAGATAGACAAAAAGAAAGAAAGAAAGAAACTATTCCAGATAGACAAAAAGAAAGAAAGAAAGAAACTATTCCAGATAGATAAAAAGAAAGAAAGAAGAAACGACTACAGATAAACAAAAAGAAAGAAAGAAATAAACTACTCCAGATAGACAAAAAGAAAGAAAGAAAGAAACTATTCCAGATAGACAAAAAGAAAGAAAGAAAGAAACTACTCCAGATAGACAAAAAGAAAGAAAGAAAGAAAGAAAGAAAGAAACTACTCCAGATAGACAAAAATACTTTTTTGACTTTTCATACAACTTTAATTAATTACATTTCCTTCATAAAACCATCATTAATAAGAAAGAAACTATTCCAGACAGACAGAAAGAAAGAAAGAAAGAAAGAAAGACAGACAGACAGACAGACAGACAGACAGACAGACAGAAACTACTCCAGATAGACAAAAAGAAAGAAAGAAAGATTTTTTTTGATTTTTAAAACCAACCTTTTATTATCAGTCACACAGCTCTATCAAATTCAATCACACAATCCCTACACAGCGAACCAGGACATGATCAACAAGCAAATCAAAACAACAGGACAGGAAAAAGAAAGAAAGAAAGAAAGAAAGAAAGAAAGAAAGAAAGAAAGAAAGAAAGAAAGAAAGAAAGAAAGAAAGAAAGAAAGAATACTATACAACTCTGCAGTTAGTTTCACCTTTTATTCTGTTCAGAGGAAACTCAGCAGTGGCTCAGGCAGTAGAGCGGGTCTTCCAGGAGTACGCGCTTTCGGTATTGGGTAACAATAGAAAAGCGCCATATACTGTAAATGTAATCCGTTATTTTTATTAAACTGTGACTGAGAGACGAGAATCACTTTCATCTAGTTTGGCCCCGATGAGCCACCGTACGATGCTCCCAGAGGAATTATTGTCGTTTCATGATGCGGCCAGCCGCCTGGTGACAGTTGTCTAAAAACACGTTGTAGTCCGGTCCTCCGGTGCTGATGAGGTCAGAGACCGTCAGTCTGCCATCGAAGTCCTTCGTCTCCTCGACCTGATGGAGGAAACACACACTTTCTTACTTTCTTGAACAGATGGGTGTAAACAGACAGATGTGTCGTCTCACCGTCCATTCTGGTCCCATCTCGCGAGCGTCAGTCACCACGGTCTGATTCTCTTTTCCGTATCCTTTTCCTTTGTGAATGAGCCACTGGGATCCGTCCTCCTTTAGCGTTACTCTGGTAAAAACACACCAGGTTAGTCACACACACAGCTGTGCAGTGTGTGTGTGTGTGTGTGTGTGTCCTTACTTGACCCCACTGTGTGAGATTGGACCGATACAGGGGGAGCCGGGGACGTTGAGGGGCCTCTTCACCCTCTGGGCCTTGATAACGTGGCAACTGTGCAGACTGGGCTTCACGTTCTCTGGTAGAAACACGTTCATTTACAGTTACACTTTTACAATCACTATGACCCGTCTTTCAACACTTTCAAACCGGTTAACGCACAGTTTCAATTAAAAACAATGAATTTCATAATCAGATCCGCTTTTGAGCTGTTGCTTCTTTTGAACCTCTCTTCGTTTTCTCTTTTCTTGGGTTTCGTAAATGCAACAACAACATATCTTGCTTTGCAGTATTAGAGTCTATGCTTTTATGAATAATGCGTTTGTATGCTCAAGATATCCAGTGTTACTGACGATTCTTATTGCTCTTGTATAAGACTCGTAGGTATGACCCCATTTCTCCACACAGTAGCTGGGATATGGAAGTATGAGTGCATTATACAGAGTATGTAGTGAGATTGTGTCTTGATTTCCCCCAAATTGCAGTAATCTTTGCTATTTTTGCTTTGACATGATTAATATGTGGTGTTCAGCAGATTGTATGATCAACAATCACACCTAGAAGTTTATTTCATAAACTCTTGTCTATATGTCAATTTTGAATTCAACTTGAAGGGTTTATTTTGTATTTTCCAAATAACATGATCTTTGTTTTACTCAATTACAGCTCCTCCATATCAGTGCTTATAGAAAGATGATCATGTGTCTGATCAGCTCTGTCTTGACCTTAAGATCGTGGGTTTGATTCCCATGTTGACAGAGATGGTACCCGGCAGTAGCCCCGGTGCCCTTTCAAAATTTCCCAGAGGGAATTTTCTAGTTTTTCTAGGTTTTATCATAGTGTTTTAAAAACTATTTAGAAATCCACTGTATGCTTTGTCAATATCTTCTTCCTAACATACTATTTTCCAGTTCTGTTGAAGTTATTCACGTTTAATGCTCTTATGTTTTCTTCAGTTCTTACACGTTTGTATTTCAGTTGATTGCTATCCTTAGGTTTCCAATAATTACAATGATAGACAATAAATGCAGGGAAATGGTCGCTGATGTCATTGTATAAAAGCCCGCTTTCTGTATTGTTTCTGTAAATATCTTATCTATTAATGTGTAACAATGAGAAGTCATTCTATAGGTTTCCCTAGAGGGACAATAAATGTCTAAAGTCTAAAGTCTTCATGTACTGTATAATCCTGCTGATATGAGCAATCTGCACTTTGCCCACCTCACACGAAACAATAGGCACTTTATTCATATGCATTTGTGTCTTGCCCTTTATATTTAGAAAAAAAAACGGCTCAGTGATTGTAAACAACTGAAAACAGAGAAGAATCACATGGAGGACTTACCACTGCGACCAAGAAAAAACCAAGCAGTCACAACCAGCACAGCCAGGAGAACCAGAGCAGGGATCATCCATGAGCCGATGCCTGCCAAAGGAAATACACTGATTTAAAGTGTAATGAGAGGGCAACAGGGTCAGAAAGAAAAACCACATGGAGGACTCACTGCTGCTGCTGCTGCTGCTGCCCTCAGCCAGAACCTGCAGAACCAGCAGAGCCAGAGCCAGAGCAGAGAGCAGCTTCCTGGATGAAGACATGATGGATCAGAACCTGGAGCAGGTTTTAGTCTCACTGAGACGTCCAGGTGGCTTTTATACAGTCCTGAAGCTGCTGCTCCTCCTCCTGTTGCTCCTCCTCCTGTCCCGGTGCACAGTTTGTCTCCTGGCAGCTGCAGCTCCAGAGAGTAAACCACAGACTATATAAAAAAGATGGACGTAGACTTCCGGTCTGAAAAGTGAAGCCCATGCGGAAGTGACTTTACTTGCAATCCCCGCCGCATGCAGGTCAGACACCAGTGGATCAGACACCAAGGATTAAAGACCAGAGGGGAGCTCCCGTCATTTAATTTAATTTTTGATATTTTGGTCGATATGTGTGGATGATAGATAACACAGGTACAGTGCTGGCAGTTAATTAATTTCAGCCAGTTTTCGTTTTACCTCGTTCGACAGTGCTAACAGACCAGAGGGAGCTAGTGAGCTATGAAAAAAATTTGGAATGATCGAGGAACTCCTGTTAGTTAATGGTGAGTTATTCAGTAACTCATAATCAAATTACAAAATATTAACAACAATATGAACAAAATATTACTTAATCATTAGTTAGCCTTTTTGTGTACCTTATGGTAAAGTGAGAAACCAAAATGAGTAGTTAATGAGTACTAAATCATTAGTTAGCCTTTTTGTGTACCATATGGTGAAGTGAGACATCAAAATGACTAGTTAGCGAGTATTAAATCATTACTGGATCATTAGTTACCATTTTTGTGTACCTTATGGTAAAGTGAGAAACCAAAATGAGTAGTTAATGAGTACTGAATCATTACTGAATCATTAGTTACCCTTTTTGTGTACCTTATGGTAAAATGAGACATCAAAATGACTAGGTAATAACTACTGGAATCATTGCCTACTCATTAGTTACTATTTTTGTGTAAGGTACACAAACCAAAATAATCATTTGCCTTTATGTGCACCAAAATGAAATAGAAGGTAAAACAACAACAACAAAAACCTTTGTGTAAACGGGGCATTTGGGGTCTTATTAGTGTGAATGCTGAAATCATTCTTGCTGATTTTCAATCTGCTCTCATGGGAACAACTGCAGTCAATGTAAGAGTGGCATTTTTAAACATCAGGTTTTCTCTTGTGAAGCAAAAATCACCAACTTTTCCATGCTGCCAAGATGCAATTTATGTTTTATCAGATTTTTGTAAAGATAACAGAGTTTCTAACATTTTGATCCCTGCTGCCTGGTCGGTGACACATAGACCTGAGTCTATGTGAGAAACCAAGACTCCTGTCCAGACAGTTATCTCAGTGAGTTACTGTAGCAGCTGGTTGTTGGAGCCAGAGGATGAGGGTTCAAGCCCCAGCAAGGGTGACGATGACATGGAAACGCCAGATGTTCTCAACTAGGAACACAAGACAGCAGTGCTGATGTTGGTCTTGGTTTTGAAATGTAGATACATGGTGTATCTACATTTCAAAACTTTGAAAATAAATTCATAACAGATCGACCATATGTGCTATGGCTTTTCAACTTTCACTTTGAAGTTGCCTAATTTTGCCTAATTGTCCGGCCTCGGCCATTCCTGCACATCAGCTGTGATTGTTTTTTATTTCTACAGAGTGACCAGAGTGTTATTCTTGGCTCAGTCACAACAACAACTCACCTAATAATCAATAAACACATGAAACGTCCTGTTTAGATGAAAACTGACCTGTTTTTGTTTCGTCACATTCACACAGTAACAATCAGTGAGCAGACTAATGAGTGTCTTTCTCCTTTATTTTCTGAGCAGCAGCAGTAAACAAACAAACAAACAAACAAACAAACAGAGGTGGTTGTTCATTGGTTCATCATGCGCCGAGAGCCCAGGTGACAGTTATCAGTGAACAGGTTGTAGTTGGAGCCTCCGGCCCTCACGAAGTCTGACACCGTCTTAGAGCCCTGGAAGTCTCTGGAGCTGACCGGCTGGAGGGGGTTAGATCATGACATCATCAATCAATTCTGATCAAAATTCAAGTTCCTACTTTGACCTGTTGGATTCCTGATCAATACAGACTTCCTGAATCCCTGCTCATCAATTCCTGTTTTTTTCTTTGAAAAAAGAAAAGATTTTATTGATTTCTAGTTGTTTCTACCTCCTGCTCTCTGATTGGTTGTTTCTCCTTCCTGCTCTCTGATTGGTTGTTTCTCCCTCCTGCTCTCTGATTGGTTGTTTCTCCCTCCTGCTCTCTGATTGGTTGTTTCTCCTTCCTGCTCTCTGATTGGTTGTTTCTCCCTCCTGCTCTCTGATTGGTTGTTTCTCCCTCCTGCTCTCTGATTGGTTGTTTCTCCCTCCTGCTCTCTGATTGGTTGTTTCTCCCTCCTGCTCTCTGATTGGTTGTTTCTCCCTCCTGCTCTCTGATTGGTTGTTGCTCTCTGATTGGTTGTTTCTCCCTCCTGCTCTCTGATTGGTTGTTGCTCTCTGATTGGTTGTTTCTACCTCCTGCTCTCTGATTGGTTGTTTCTCCCTCCTGCTCTCTGATTGGTCTCTCACCTCCCAGGCTGAGCTCATGTGTCGAGCGTCCGTCACCACCGTCTGAGACGAGCGTCCGTATCCGTCTCCTTTATGGACCAGATACTGGGACCCGTCCTGCAGCGTCACCCTGGCAACAAGAAGCAGGATGAGGACCGGTCCAGACGACTCCGTTTGGTTTTATCCAGACTGATCCGGTCTGAACCAGTCTGAACCGGTCTGAACCAGACTGATGCGGTCTGATCCGGTCTGAACACTGACCTGACTCCAGAGTGGCTGATGGGGCCGAGCCAGGACGAGGTTCCCTC
This sequence comes from Decapterus maruadsi, assembly GCA_030347415.2. NCBI lineage: Eukaryota > Metazoa > Chordata > Actinopteri > Carangiformes > Carangidae > Decapterus > Decapterus maruadsi. Next base: position 1,278,373 of record CM064894.1, read on the forward strand.
CAGCGGCCTCTTCATCCTCTCAGCCTGGTGGACGGGAGAGTTGTAGAGTCTGGACAGGGACGAACCGGACAGGTCGAAGCTGTGGCTGGGGGGAGGAGCTCCACCTGGGGGGGCGGGGGGCAGGAGGAGGAACCATTACACAGGAGGAGCAGGAAGCAGGAAATGGAGAATAAGAACAAGACATGGAAGAAGTAGACGAAAATGATGAAGAAGAAGGAGGAGAAGGAGTCAGAATCATTACCTTCTTAGAAGAAGACGTAGAAGAAGGAGAGGAGGAGTAGAAGAAGAAGTAGAGGAAGATGACGAGGAAGAAGAAGAAGAAGGAGGAGAATAGGAGGAGGAGCAGGAGGAGGAGCACTGACCTCCACCAGACGAAGACGAAGACTCCACGTCCAGAACCAGCAGAACCAGAGCCAGAGCAGAGAGCAGCTTCCTGGATGAAGACATAATGGATCAGAACCTGGAGCAGGTTTTAGTCTCACTGAGACGTCCAGGTGGCTTTTATACAGTCCTGAAGCTGCTGCTCCTGTTGCTCCTCCTGCTCCTCCTCCTCCTCCTCCAAACTAACCAGGTTACATCAGTGTGTTTGTCTTCATGCAGCTGCAGCTGTAATTTCCACGCTGACAGTGAACACAGCAGCAGAGTCTGTTCCAGGAGAAAAGTGTGTGTGCAGGTGTTGGCATCAGTGTGTTGTTGTGTGTGTTAACAGGGGGAATCCTGCAGGAGGTTTTTCCTCAGTTACACAACTTCACTCTGAACCTGAACCTGACTGACTCGGCTCAAAGGTCAAAGGTCGTGTTTGACTGGTGATGTCATCACGTTGAAAACCCCCAGAGCTGAAACGCTGTGGAGCTGCTGCTTCATCATCTTCATCCCTGACACTTTCACTTTGCCTGAGCTCATTAGTTTAATTCAGATACTCTGCAGATTCAAAAGTATTGATGATGTCACCAGATATTAAAACTGGAACAATAAAGTTGGGGGACGAACGTGACTACCGTCCTCCTCCGACGGGGCCAGGCGGGGAGGCCGTTTTGTGGAGAACTACGAAAGACACTGCCATATTTGCACGCAGGCGATCATTACCTAACAAGTAGGCTGATTATATTTCTATTTTAATTTATAACGTGTAACGAGGTGGCAAACATAAATGTAACGGAGTAAAAGTAAAAGTTCTGATTAAAAAAACTACTCCAGTAAAGTACAAATCCCAAAAAAAACTAGGCTACTTAAGTAGTGTAACGAAGTACAACTACTTCGTTACTATACACCTCTGCTGATACCTGGCAACATGGACTCCCCCCCCCTTTTATTTTAAAGGGATAGTTCACCCAAAATTCAACTTTCACTCATCATCTCCTCCCCCTCATGTGGACCAAGAGAGTCCTCCGTTCCTTCTCTGAGTTACGGGGGGTCCACGCAGCAGGATTTGTCCATATAATGGTTGTCATGGATACCACACCAACAAACATCCAGATCCCTCCATGCTGCTGGTCTGTGATGTCCCTCTGGTGGTGAAGCCCCCACAGGAGAAACTGTTCTGAATAAATCAACTAAGTCTATATTTTCATCTTGTTTGTATTGAAGCTCCCAGTGTCTCAGTTCACTGCTCTTCCTGACGGAGGAACAGTTTCTCCTGTGGGGGCTTCACCACCAGAGGGACATTACAGACCAGCAGTATGGAGGGATCTGGATGTTTGTTGGTGTGGTATCCATGACAACCATTATATGGACAAATCCTGCTGCGTGGACCCCCCGTAACTCAGAGAAGGAACGGAGGACTCTGAAAACTCTCACAGCTCTTAGTCCACATGAGGGGGAGGAGATAGATTTGAATTTTGATCATATTGATCATATTAGCTTAGCATTAGCTTTTACCCTCCAGGCTGAGCTCATGTGTCCAGCATCAGTCACCACAGTCTGAGACGATCGTCCAAATTCTTTTCCTTTGTGGACGAGCCACTTGGATCCATCCTTCAGCGTCACTCTGGGAAACACACCGGGTCAGTCAAACACAGCTGTGCAGTGTGTGTGTGTGTGTGTGTGTGTGTGTGTGTGTGTACTGACCTCACTCCACTGTGTCTTTCGGCATCAAGATCTGGAGAGATGGTGCGGCCCAAGCGGCCAGCTATGCGGGCAGGGATGCCGGCAGAGGAGCCGGCGGAGCCGATGGGTCTGGACACTCTCTCAGCGGTGGTGACCCGGGAGCCCAGCAGTTTGGACAGGTCTGAACCCCTCAGGTCTGAGGCCGATGGGGAGGGTTTTGAGCATCCTTCCAAAGGAAACACATTGATTTAAAGTGTCAACTGTCAAGAGAATCAGAGAGCAAAACAAGGTGCAGGACTCACTGCTGCTGCTGCTGCTGCTGACTGTGGTCTGCTGCTGTCCACGTCCAGAACCAGCAGAACCAGAGCCAGAGCAGAGAGCAGCTTTTTTAGTTGTTTTAGTCTCACTGAGACGTCCAGGTGGGTTTTATACTGTCCTGAAGCTGCTCCTCCTTCTGTGACCTAGTCTGAACACAGTTATTCTCCTGCTGCAAGTCATTTCCACACTAGCAGTAAACAAAGCAGAGATGAATAAATTCAGCCAAAACGAAACTGATTCTGAGCTGAATGTTGTTAAAAGGGTTATGGTTATGGAATCACTTTATTATCTCGGTTTGGCCCCGATGAGCCACCGTACGTAGCTCCTAGAAGAATTATGGTTATTTCATGATGTTGGTGGTGGTGTGGTGACAGTTGTTTTCCATCAGACTGTAATTCTCTCCTCCGGTCCTGATGAGGTCAGAGATCGTCTTTGATCCCCCGAAATCCTTCGGCGGTCCAACGTTCTGAAAAGAGGAAACACACCAGACCAGCTGATACCTGGCAACATGGACCCCCCCCCCCCCCCCCTTTATTTTAAAGGGATAGTTCACCCAAAATTCAAATTTCACTCATCATCTCCTCCCCCTCATGTGGACTAAGAGCTGTGAGAATTTCCAGAGTCCACATTGCACCGATCCCTTATGGTCCTTCCCGCGGGTGGTGGGCCTACTGGAAGGCGAGCCCTCGTCGCTTCTTCGGGCTGCGCCTGGCCGGGTCCCGTAGGCAGAGACCCGGCTACCAGGCGCTCGCCTCCGAGCCCCAAACCCAGGCCTGGCTCCAGGGTGGGGCCCCGGTGACGCCAGTCCGGGCGACGTGAACATCCTTGATTTTTCTTCTCTCGTAAGGGGGTTTGAACCGCTCTTAGTCTGACCCGTCACCTGTGACCTGTTTGCCTTGGGAGACCCTACCAGGGGCATTAAGCCCCCGACAACGTAGCTCCTAGGATCATTCGGGTACTCAAACCCCTCCACCACGGTAAGGTGGCGGTTCAAGGAGCTTTATATATTAGAATATACCAGTGCTGTAACCTCTGAGTATGAAGGGAAGAAAAACCAGCAAGTGTGTAAAGAGCTGCATGATAAATGAGGATGTGTCGCCCCCTGCTGGAATAAACACCACACTACACCACACTGTGAGGTTTAACCTTTTATTCTCTGTTGTTGAGCAGAAAGAAAACCGACGGTGACCTTTGACCTCAGGAGGAACCAGAGCAGCTGCTGTTCACTGATTCATCATGCGTTTTGAAGCATCGTGACAGTTGTCCTTGAACACGTTGTAGTCCTTTCCTCCGACCTTCACGAAGTCAGACACCGTCTTCCTCCCGTCAAACACCTTGGTGTCCTTCAGCTGCAGACAGGAAGAACACAGGAGAAAATGTGAAATTAAAGCGGTTAGAGACAGAAGAGATCAGCTGCGTCAGGAAATAGAAACCTGTACAAAGTGAATATGACCATAAAAGGAAAGGAAAAGCCTGAGCAGGTGGTGAACCTCTGTCTCACCTCCCACTTTGAGCTCATGTGTTTGGCATCAACCACGACGGTCTGAGAGCTGATGCCGTAGTTGCTTCCTTTATGGACCAGGTACTGATTCCCGTCATGCAGAGTCAGTCTGACACACAGCAGGTGGAAACAACCAGGGTTAGAAACACAGTGACCTGTGTGTCAATTCAATTTCAAACATAAATGTTGCTATTTGATAGTAGATTATATCTTTAAGCTATTTGCATCTGTAGTCTACGAAGAAGTATTATGACCCCCCCCCCAAAAAAAAAAATCAGTCAGGCAAAAAAAAAAAAATCTGGAAGAAGAAAAAAAAAAGTCAGGCAAAAAAAAGTGATGAAGTGTTTAAAATTTGCTAAATTGTATCTGATGGTTTTAACCAATTTTTTTTTACATGTTTCTTAAAATTTAAATTTGGATCCAGAATCACACCAAGATATTTAAATTCAGTAGCTATGTCAATTCGTACGTGCACTGACTTGACTCCAGAGTGGTTGAAGTGTCCCCCCCTTCCTCCACTGGATCCCAGTGGTCGTTCGAAGAGTTCAGCTTTGTCGACCGAAGAGTCGTAGAGCTCCGTCAGGTGACAGTGAACAACGTCGAAGCTGTGCGCTCCACCTAGAAGAGCAGCACAACACTCACTACATACAGAATATACAGTATACATACTGTATATATCCTTTATATAAACAAGTGAAAGTCACATGGAAGTTCAAAGTCTTTTTCAAGACCATCCCCAGAGTGTCACACAAAAACAAGGTCAGATATAAAATTCATTTTGACACAAATAAAACTTAAAAAGCAGCTTCAGCTTAAGTTCTAAGGCTGATGCTTCAGAACAGGTGAAGAACCTGGATCAGAACCAACGAATAAGAAACTCACCATGACTGGATGAGGACGAGTGCGAAGAGGAAGACATGATGGAGCCGATGAGGTCTGGATCCAGAGTGTGTGAGTCCTCTGGTCTCAGCTGGGTTTTATAGACAGGTGAGTGTGTCAGGTGATGTTACCTGTTACCTAACCCCATTTCTGACTCATCTAACCAGATTCCTCATCAAAATACCTCACAACACCCCGACCTGAACACAGCTGCTGACTTCAGGTCCAGTGAGAGCAGCAGAGGAGTCGACTGGCACCCGGTCAAACCCACAGAATGCTCTGTTGTTATTGGCCTGTTGTCTTCCTCACTCTTCTTCTTCTTCTTCGTCCTACTTCTCATGTATAATCAGTGAAAACACTCCACAGAAATGTTCGACCCCATCCCAGATTTACTCAACTCCAAGGGCATTGATTTATCAAAAATTGAGTCTACAGTGCATGAAATGTTTGACTGTAAACATTAAACATAACCATCCAATTCTTGCTGAATACATTTTCAATCTGCTCTCATGGGAACAACCGCAGTCAATGTAAGAGTGGCATTTTTAAACATCAGGTTTTCTCTTGTGAAGCAAAAATCACCAACTTTTCCATGTTGTCAAGATGCAATTTATGTTTTATCAGATTTTTGTTTACACAACAGACGTTCTGACGTTTTCACATCTGCTGCCTGGCTTTGACTCTGAGTCTATGTGAGAAACCAAACACCAAGACTCCTGTCCAGACAGTTATCTCAGTGAGTTACTGTAGGAGCTGGTTGTTGGAGCCAGAGGATGAGGGTTCAAGCCCCAGCAAGGGTGATGACGATGTTCTCAACTAGGAAGACAAGACAACGGTGCTGATGTTGGTCTTACTGCATGGATCTACATTTCAAAACTTTGAAAATAAATTCACAACAGATCGACCACATGTGCTACGGCTTTGCAAGTTGCCTAATTTTTCGACCATTCCTGCACATCAGCTGTGATTGTTTTCATTTCTACTGAGTGACCTGAGTGTTATTGTTGGCTCAGTCACAACAACAACTCACCTAACAGGTAACAACAACAGGTGAGTTGACTCCACCCTCAGTCAAACAGTGTTTACCTGTTTCTGAGCTGGTGGAAAACCCCAGAGTCCAGATCAGAAGAAGAGATTCAACAGGTATTTGTTAAGAAAACACATGAAACTTCCTGTTTAGATGAAAACTGACCTGTTCTCTCTGTTTCTGTTTGTTTGTTTGTTTGTTTGTTTGTTTACTGCTGCTGCTCAGAAAATAAAGGAGAAAGACACTCAAACACTCATTTGTCTGCTCACTGATTTCTCCTCCTCCTCCTCCAAACTTCCCAGCTGCAGCTGTAATTTCCACGCTGACATTGAACACAACAGCAGAGTCGGTTCCAGGAGAAAAGAGAAAAATCTCCTTTAGAAAATGCACTGAATTGTATTTTTGGACATTTTGGGGTCAAAGGTCGTGTAGTTTTCACTCTTCAGACCTTTGTGTCTGCAGATGTTGAGCAGGTGTTGACATCAGTGTGTTGTTGTGTCTGTGAACAGAGGGAATCCTCCTGACTGACACTGGTCAAAGGTCAAAGGTCATGTTTGACTGGTGATGTAGTCACTTTGGAGAAACCCCAGGGCTGAAATGGTTGTTATAGTTACTGGTCACTTTCCCCAAAAGTAACTGACTGAGTAACTGCATTACTACATGATAAAAGTAACTAATTACAAGGAAAGTAATTACGTTTATTACGTCTATTACGTTACCTGTCAGAGCAGCGGGGTGAGGAAGAGGAGGAGCACAAGAATATTTGTCTTATTTCTAGTCAAAATGTCTCATTCTACTTAAAATAAGACTCGTCACAGAAAAAGCAGATTGTTTTTAGACATTTTTTTAAAACTAAAATAATCTGATAGTGGAGCAAGTTTTTGTTTCTTATTACAAACACAAGAAACCTGCTTTCACTGGCAGATTTTGAGTACAAATAATGATAATGAGTACTGAATCATTAGTTACTCTTTTTGTGTACCTTATGGTAAAGTGAGACACCAAAATGAGTAGGTAATGAGTACTGAATCATTATTTAATCATTAGTTACCCTTTTTGTGTACCTTATGGTAAAGTTACCTTTTCTTTTACGCAAATGAAATTATTTTTTAATAATTTTAAAAATGAATGATCAAAAAAACATTTTTGATAATTAATTTTTTTGAGAATTTCAAATTTTTATTTTTGACATTTTTTTCTTTGATATTTTTTTGAGAATTTACCACTTTTGTAGAAAATAAACTTTTTTGGGATTTTTTAAAAAACTTCTTCTTACAAATGTTTTTAAAAAATTGAGAAATTGTACCACTTTTTTTTCCATATTATCTCTATAATATTTATTATTTCCAAATATTTCCAAATATTCACGCCATTGGCCCTGATTTGAATGTGCAAAAAAAGTAACATTATCCAGACTCAGAACAAGTATTTCTGGTGTTTGATTAAAAAATGTGTCCAATGGTCTACTATATGTCAATTTAGGGTCATTGATCCTGGATCAAGAGACATAAACAGCCTCATAGAGACCCCGACTCTGACCTCTGACCTGTAGAAACTGGAGAATCCACTTTGTAATTTTGTAACTTTTATTTATTTATTTTCATTTACTATAAAAACAACAATAGTAATAAAAAAAGGAACCAGGTGTCGTCTGATTGGCTCAGCAGCAGTGGTGATGTCACCGTGCCTCGTGTGGACAGAGGACGGACAGACTGGAGCTGCTGCAGCTGACGCCGCCGATGACGGCCAGGTAGGAGTGATGGAGGATGGGCAGCTGGACGGAGAGACGGCGCCGCACGCTGACACGGAGACAGAGACGGAGACGGGTCAATAATTAATTCATTCATCTGTTTATCTATCAATAGTATTGATCGATCAGCTCTGGGACTCACAGCTCAGGAGAGTTGATGTCGTCGTCTGGACTCAGCTGCTTCCTGTCGGAGCGTCGGACCTCGGAGCAGACCTGAGCTTCATGAGTCACACACCTGACCTCACCTGACACACACACACACACACGCACACACACACGCACACGCACACGCACACACACACACAGACACACACGGGTCACATGTCTTTATTTAGATTTAACTAAATTAAATCTTTTATTCTCTGGTTTTATTGCTGTTACCGTCGTGAAGCGTCTCAGCGAGAAGCAGCCTGATGCTGTGGAGCTCAACGTCCAGCTGGAGGGGGGGAGATGTTTGTGTTAAAGGGATAGTTCAACATTTAGTCAAACTGTCCCATCACCATAACCCCTATAGTCATAGCAGTAGGTTTGTTACCTTTAATTGTCGGTGCAAGCTATTTTTAGAACGGTGGAGCAGAGCCGTGAGCTGCTCAGAGCTACGCTACAGAGGCTCATTATGGGATTTCTTGGTTTCCCTCATCAAACTCATCAAATACACAATCCAACAACTCCACAACGCTCTGGTGGACAAGTTGTGACCTGCACATTCACCACGCTATGAGATAATAACACAACGTTACCACACAGAGTTGGTTTAGAGGGAAATTCATGTAAAACCTCTGATGCACGTTGCCTTCAGGGACAGTTGTTCATCAACAGTCTCTGTATTTCCCTCTGGTTCTGGTTCCGGTTCTGGTTCTGGTACCGGTTCCGGTTCTGGTACCGGTTCTGGTTCTGGTACCGGTTCTGGTTCTGGTACCGGTTCCGGTCCCGGTTCTGGTACCGGTTCTGGTTCTGGTACCGGTTCCGGTTCTGGTACCGGTTCTGGTTCTGGTACCGGTTCCGGTCCCGGTTCTGGTACCGGTTCTGGTTCTGGTACCGGTTCCGGTTCTGGTACCGGTTCTGGTACCGGTTCCGGTCCCGGTTCTGGTACCGGTTCTGGTTCTGGTACCGGTTCTGGTTCTGGTACCGGTTCTGGTACCGGTTCTGGTTCTGGTACCGGTTCTGGTTCTGGTACCGGTTCTGGTACCGGTTCCGGTCCCGGTTCTGGTACCGGTTCTGGTTCTGGTACCGGTTCTGGTACCGGTTCCGGTTCTGGTTCTGGTACCGGTCCCGGTTCTGGTACCGGTTCCGGTTCTGGTACCAGTTCCGGTTTTGGTTCTGGTACCGGTCCCGGTTCTGGTACCGGTCTCCGTTCTAGTACCGGTTCGACCGGTTCCCACCCAGTTCGTACCTGGTTCTGAACCAGAACCGGAACCAGAACCGGGACCAGAACCGGGTCCGGACCGAGAATCGGGACCAGAACCGGGACCGGTACCAGAACCAGAACCGGTACCAGAACCATCAAATACACAATCCAACAACTCCACAACGCTCTGGTGGACAAGTTGTGACCTGCACATTCACCACGCTATGAGATAATAACACAACGTTACCACAGTTTTTCATCACCAGTCTCTGTATTTCCCTCTAAAGTTGTTGGATTGTGTATTTGATGAGTTTGCTAAAATGTTGAACTATCCCTTTAAAGCTGCATACAGTATAAAGGTATTTGTGTTTCCTCACCTGTGCAGTCCGACTCTTCAACCGCTGGTTTAACCTGCTCAGCTGATCTTCCTCCTCCTCCTCCTCCTCCTCCTCCTCCTCCTCCTCCACTGCTCCCTCCTGCAGCTCTGACTTCCTCAGCTCGCTGCTGCTCCGCTGCTCGTACGAGACCTAAACAAACACAGAAACAACAACAACAACAACATCACACACGTTGTCACCATTGGAGACGAAGAACCGATGATGACGATGAGGAGGAGGAGAGCCGGACCGTCGGCAGCAGCAGGAAGGCCAGGATCCAGATGTTACAGCTGAGGACGAGGATGCTGCTGAGACAGAACTGGAGCGGAGGATTGTGGGACGTGAGCAGCGACGCCGACGCTCCCGACACGCTGAACGCCGCCACGGCGAACACGCACACACTGAGGCGTTTACCGCTGACGGCAGAACGCTGCTGCACCTGAACGCAGCGGCTGCTCCAGGACAGGAAACACACCAGACCCTGGGGGGGGGCATGCATTTGTGTTCAACATGACATTTTGCAGTGTGTGTGTGTGTGTGTGTGTGTATATGTGTGTGTGTAGTTGTAGTTGTGTGTCTGACCAGCAGGGGGCCCTTGTAGCCCAGCACGGCGGTGAGCCACAGCTCCATGTTGGAGCAGCTGCAGGTCTCAGAGAACATCTGGAGGACGGCGTGGGGGTCGGAGGGGTCGGCCTGAGACACGGCACGGAGAGCAGGGAGGGAGTAACTGAGTAACTGAGTAACTGAGTAACTGAGTAACTGAGTGACTGAGTAACTGAGTAACTAAGTAACTGAGTAACTAAGTAACTGAGTGACTAAGTAACTGAGTAACTGAGTAACTGAGTAACTGAGTAACTGAGTGACTAGAGTGACTAAGTAACTGAGTGACTAAGTAACTGAGTAACTGAGTGACTAAGTAACTGAGTAACTGAGTGACTAAGTAACTGAGTGACTAAGTAACTGAGTGACTGAGTGACTAAGTAACTGAGTGACTAAGTAACTGAGTAACTGAGTGACTAAGTAACTGAGTGACTAAGTAACTGAGTAACTGAGTGACTAAGTAACTGAGTGACTAAGTAACTGAGTAACTAAGTAACTAAGTAACTGAGTGACTAAGTAACTGAGTGACTGAGTGACTAAGTAACTGAGTAACTGAGTGACTAAGTAACTGAGTAACTGAGTGACTAAGTAACTGAGTGACTAAGTAACTGAGTAACTGAGTGACTAAGTAACTGAGTAACTGAGTGACTAAGTAACTGAGTGACTAAGTAACTGAGTAACTGAGTGACTAAGTAACTGAGTAACTGAGTAACTGAGTGACTAAGTAACTGAGTAACTGAGTGACTAAGTAACTGAGTGACTAAGTAACTGAGTAACTGAGTAACTAAGTAACTGAGTAACTGATTAACTGAGTAACTGAGTGACTAAGTAACTGAGTAACTAAGTAACTAAGTAACTGAGTGACTGAGTAACTGAGTAACTAAGTAACTAAGTAACTGAGTAACTGATTAACTGAGTAACTGAGTAACTGAGTAACTGAGTGACTAAGTAACTGAGTAACTAAGTAACTAAGTAACTGAGTGACTGAGTAACTGAGTAACTGAGTAACTGAGTGACTAAGTAACTGAGTAACTAAGTAACTAAGTAACTGAGTGACTGAGTAACTGAGTAACTGAGTAACTAAGTAACTGAGTAACTAAGTAACTGAGTAACTGATTAACTAAGTAACTGAGTAACTGAGTAACTGAGTAATTGAGTAACTGATTAACTAAGTAACTGAGTAACTGAGTAATTGAGTAACTGAGTAACTGATTAACTGAGTGACTGAGTAACTAAGTAACTAAGTAACTGATTAACTGATTAACTGAGTAACTGAGTAACTGAGTGACTGAGTAACTAAGTAACTAAGTAACTGATTAACTGATTAACTGATTAACTGAGTAACTGAGTGACTGAGTAACTAAGTAACTAAGTAACTGAGTGACTAAGTAACTGAGTAACTGAGTAACTAAGTAACTGAGTAACTGATTAACTAAGTAACTGAGTAACTAAGTAACTGAGTAACTAAGTAACTGAGTAACTGATTAACTAAGTAACTGAGTAACTAAGTAACTGAGTAACTGATTAACTGATTAACTGAGTAACTGAGTAACTGAGTGTAACTGAGTAACTGAGTAACTGAGTAACTGAGTGTAAAACATGTTTAGTATAAATCAATCGTTGTCTCTGACCTGAGGCCGGTGCTGCAGCTCCACCCGTCTCAGAGGGTCCAGGACCTGCCAGGTGGTTAAAACTAACACCTCCAGCAGCAGCAGACTGAGGCCGACACGCCCTCCTCCACGCAGCTGGAACACACACACTGTCAACAACAACAACAACAACAACAACAACAACAACAACAACAACAACAACAACAACAGCAGCAGCAGCAGCCGCTCCATCCGTGTGGGCGGAGTCAGACTCACCTGGCCTGACACGCAGCCCAGAGCGTAGACTCTCCAGCTCCTGGTGAACAGCGCGGCGACGCCCACGGCATGGCCCACGGACAGCGTCCACAGACGCACCTGCACACACAGACACACAGAAAACACACAAACACACACGACGTGACACCTCTGAGGAAGGCGGAGCCAAGTTCAGTTGGTTCATCTCACAGTTGTTTACGATCTCTGTGACCTGTTTGTCAACACTTTCAGCTCCTTTTCAAAACTGTTGATGCTGTGAACACAACACAACATGAGCTGTACGAGTAACACAACAAAATCAACACATTAAAAAAACATGTTTAGAACTTCTTTCACACAAGAAGCTCAACCCAGACTGAAACAACAGATCACATCCTGCTTTCACAACAACAGCAGCTGCTCACGTTGACGACTGGAACTAAATCTTGTCCTGACGTTGGTTTAATGAAAGCAGATCATTGAGTTAATGTAAATACTTGAACCAACAGACGCCATCGATGTAAACAGTGGACATGTGTGTAAACATGTTGGAGACACTTGTTTACACACACAGGCTCCTTCAGCCTCATGAAGAGCTGCAGGTCATCATGAATGAACAGAAGCTACGATGCAGAACATTATTCTATTTTTCAGTCGCTTTACTGTAGAAATCTTGTCAATTATTCTCTTTTTTTAAATAAAGTGTTCGTCTTGTGAAGCTGCTCTGGGATCTGGGGTCGTTCACCTTTAGCTGAGTGTTCCTGCACGGGGACACGATTATACTGTGTTTGCAAAAAGGGTAACAAAATCCTGCATTTACTAAACACAACAAAAGAAAAACTGAAGCAAAGCACTAAAAAGACAATTAATGATCAACACAATAATCTGTCTGCAGTGAAACCAGCAGATCTGATTGATTTACTGTAATAATAAGCTGATAAGTGTATATTAAAAAACCGTACCGAGCAGAGAAGGTCAAAGGTGGAGTCAGAGACCGAGGCTCCGTCCAGACCCGAGACCAGGACCCAGGAGGAGGAGAGGAGGAGGCCCAGCAGGAGCAGCTCGTCCTGGGAGGAGGATGATGATGATGGTGATGATGATGATGATCCGCAGTGGTGGTGGGTGAGGACGAGGCACAGGACGACCAGAGTGAAGACGATGGTCACGGCTGCAGCTGACGAAGCAGCGACGTACAGGTGGACGTTGACGCCGCGGAGCTGCACGCGAACCAGAGTCCGGTCTCTGGCTGGTCCTGGACCTGCAGCAGCATGACGTCATCGTTCACCCTCATAGCTCAAACCAGGAACTGATCAGTTACTGAGAAAGGGTTTTTTTTTCACAATTCATTCACTTCAGTTCTGGTCACAACTACCAAGAATTCAATTATCTTCAAATATTTAACCTAACCCTAACCCTATGTCAATTTGAAAATGCTTTTAGTGCTAATTTTAACATTTTATGTGCCAGTATTTTCAACATATGCAATGAAAAGTGAAATTGTTGAGGGGGAATGATTACAGGTCAGGTAGGTACAGGGATATGTCAAGAATGACCAACAACACTGATTTTTAGGGACTCATAATTTTGTGTCAGACAAAAAAAAGAAAAATAAAGAAAACTCCTGCCATTTGTGTCCCCTTCTAAAACATCCTAAAAATATCACGTTAATATTTTCTTTTATAAGTAGCCTTTGCTTCCTAATCCCCCTACTAATACTAACTGTATTCATAGACTACATAGTAATGAGTATTCATTAGTGTTCCACATTACACATGGAGAATTCAGTGTTTATTAATGCTTAAAACACTGACATAGCAAAAAATCCTAAAAATCAATGTTATTGTTAATCATTGACATATCTCAGACTGTTATTATTCCCCTCAACAATTTCACTTTTCATTTAATATATTGAAAATATTGTCACCTAAAACAGGTTCATATTGACATCTAAAGGGTTAAATATTTGAAAATAATTGAATACTTGGTAGTTTTGTGTGTTATGTTTATTTATTCATATAAAATATTCATATGACATTTTTAGGATGTTTTAAAAGGGGAGAAAATGTCCCTTTTCAGAAATTAAGGAGTTTTATGTGGATTTGTGTTTCACTCAAAAAAAGTTACAAAAAAAAAAAAAAAAAAAGCAAAACTGGACCAAATATGATTAGGAACATGATCACATCCAGTGTGAAACCAACAGAGATGATCATCAGCTTCAAACCAACAGAGTGAACGAGTTGAGAGTTTAGTTCCTGACCTTTGAAGCTGATCAGGTGACTTGGCAGCCGGAGCTGCTGCGTTGACGTGTTGAACTCCCCCACGAGCACACCGCTGCTGCCTGACGACGCACACACACACACACACACACACACACTGGTGTACAGACGCTGAACGAGTGTGTGAACGTGAGCTGAGCAGCGACAGGTGTTCATGTCGTTACCTTGAAACTGGATCAGCTCGATCACCGTCATCCTCTCTCCGTTCCTGAAGGAAACTGGTCCCTGAAAACACACCGGTGACATCATGTTTACAAATATACAGGTGACATCATGTTTACAAATATACAGGTGACATCATGTTTACAAATATACAGGTGACATCATGTTTACAAATATACGGGGGCAACCGCCATTCCCACATCCCTCCATCCGACCTCTAATTGTTTAAATGGCAACACTTATTTTCTATCAAACATCCCATAATTTTGACAATTTTTTGCCTCCTATGGTCGGAATGACGGTATGTTTTTCTTTTTTTAAACATCCTGCCTATCCGACAATTCCTTTAATGGTGTATTTTTTCCCAGAAAGATTTTGCACTGGTTGGGCTTCGGGAATGATGGAAGGAGCTGGTTAAGGTTGGTTAAGTTTAGTAAAAATAGACTAGGAAGAGGCGAGACAGGCCAGAGAGACAGAGAGAGTCCAGATATGTTGGAGTGGTGGGATGTTGGAATGGTGGGATGTTGGAGTGGTGGAATGTTGGAGTGGTGGGATGTCAGAGTGGTGGGATGTTGGAGTGGTGGAATGTCGGAGTGGTGGGATGTTGGAGTGGTGGGATGTCGGAGTGGTGGGATGTTGGAGTGGTGGGATGTTGGAGTGGTGGGATGTCGGAGTGGTGGGATGTTGGAATGGTGGGATGTTGGAATGGTGGGATGTTGGAATGGTGGGATGTTGGAATGGTGGGATGTTGGAGTGGTGGGATGTTGGAGTGGTGGGATGTTGGAGTGGTGGGATGTTGGAGTGGTGGGATGTTGGAGTGGTGGGATGTCGGATTGGTGGGATGTTGGAGTGGTGGGATGTCGGATTGGTGGGATGTTGGAGTGGTGGGATGTTGGAATGGTGGGATGTCGGATTGGTGGGATGTCGGAGTGGTGGAATGTCGGAGTGGTGGGATTTCAGAGTGGTGGGATGTCGGAGTGGTGGGATGTCGGAGTAGTGGGATGTTGGTGTGGTGGGATGTTGGAGTGGTGGGATGTTGGAGTGGTGGGATGTTGGTGTGGTGGGATGTTGGAGTGGTGGGATGTTGGAGTGGTGGAATGTTGGAGTGGTGGGATGTCGGAGTGGTGGAATGTTGGAGTGGTGGGATGTTGGAGTGGTGGGATGTCGGAGTGGTGGGATGTCGGAGTGGTGGGATGTTGGAGTGGTGGGATGTTGGAGTGGTGGAATGTTGGAGTGGTGGGATGTCGGAGTGGTGGAATGTCGGAGTGGTGGAATGTTGGAGTGGTGGAATGTTGGAGTGGTGGGATGTCGGAGTGGTGGGATGTCACAAACATGTCAGGTAACAAAAACGTACATGTACAGGTAAGTAAGGTGTACAGTGTGCTGAGGTGTGTCCAGATGTGTGTGTGTGTGTTCCAGATGTGACCAGGGGGATCCAGATGTGTCCAGCTGTGTGTGTGTGTTCCAGATGTGACCAGGTGTGTCCAGATGTGTGTTGTGCTCACCGTGACTCCCTGCAGCTGCGTGCTCCTCACGGCCTCCAGCAGGAGCCTCTGAGCCTCCTCCTCGCTCTCCGTCTCGTTCCTCTTCCTGCTGAACTTCTCCCTCTGCTTCATGGCCTCCGTCACCTGACTCAGAGCCGTGGCGCCGACCCAGACGGCGTCGTAGGCGAAGGCGTGGAGGGGGCTGGACCAGGACCTGGACCTGGAGCGGTCCGGGTCCGGGTCCAGCTGGCGGAGGTAGGAGTCCTGATAGTCCTGAGGAGTCTGAGGGACAAGGCCACAGGTACAGGTGAGTCTCTGCTGCTGTGTCCCTGAACCTCTCTACCTTCATTCTGCCCAGATGTTCTGCTGACCCGTCCAGATGTTGCCGGGGCGACGGTCCTGCTGAGGACTCTGCTCTGCAGCCTGATGGATCCGTCTGCAGCCGCCAGGAGGTCGGCGGCCGAGCAGCTGGAGCTCCGCCCCCCCAGCCGCCACCCGGATGCTGCTCCGTCAACCACCAGCCACTGGTACCCAGCTCCAAACAGCTGCAGTCTGTGGGCCTGGAGACAGCGACTGACTGTTACCACAGCAACCGCATCCATCCATCCATCCATCCATTAATCTATCCATCCATCCACCCATCCATCCATCATCCATCCATCCATCCATCCATCCATCCATCCATCCATCCATCCATCCACCCACCCATCCATCCATCATCCATCCATCCATCCATCCATCATCCATCATCCATCCATCCATCATCAATCCATCATCCATCCATCCATCCATCCATCCATCCATCCATCCATCCATCCATCCATCCATCCATCATCAATCCATCATCCATCATCATCATGGTGAACGTACGCAGCAGTAAACTTCAGACTCTTGGTCCGACTCAGTGATGATGATGATGAAGATCCTGACGTCTTCATCCTGCCGTGAAAACATCAGACCTGATCAATCGATCACGTCATCATGGATCAGATCCACTCTACTGGACTCTACTGGACTCTACTGG
The DNA here is from genome assembly GCA_030347415.2 of Decapterus maruadsi. Classification (NCBI taxonomy): domain Eukaryota; kingdom Metazoa; phylum Chordata; class Actinopteri; order Carangiformes; family Carangidae; genus Decapterus; species Decapterus maruadsi. The sequence goes on from CM064894.1 coordinate 1,295,009, forward strand.
ACTCTACTGGACTCTACTGTGACTCTACTGGACTCTACTGTGACTCTACTGGACTCTACTGTGACTCTACTGTGACTCTACTGTGACTCTACTGTGACTCTACTGGACTCTACTGTGACTCTACTGGACTCTACTGTGACTCTACTGTGACTCTACTGTGACTCTACTGGACTCTACTGTGACTCTACTGTGACTCTACTGTGACTCTACTGTGACTCTACTGGACTCTACTGTGACTCTATTGGACTCTACTGTGACTCTACTGGACTCTACTGAACTCTACTGTGACTCTACTGGACTCTACTGAACTCTACTGTGACTCTACTGGACTCTTCTGGACTCTACTGTGACTCTACTGTGACTCTACTGTGACTCTACTGGACTCTACTGTGACTCTACTGGACTCTTCTGGACTCTTCTGGACTCTACTGTGACTCTACTGGACTCTACTGGACTCTACTGGACTCTACTGTGACTCTACTGTGACTCTACTGTGACTCTACTGGACTCTACTGGACTCTACTGGACTCTACTGTGACTCTACTGTGACTCTACTGGACTCTACTGGACTCTACTGGACTCTACTGGACTCTACTGTGACTCTACTGTGACTCTACTGAACTCTACTGTGACTCTACTGTGACTCTACTGAACTCTACTGGACTCTACTGTGACTCTACTGTGACTCTACTGGACTCTACTGGACTCTACTGGACTCTACTGTGACTCTACTGTGACTCTACTGGACTCTACTGTGACTCTACTGGACTCTACTGTGACTCTACTGTGACTCTACTGGACTCTACTGTGACTCTATTGTGACTCTACTGAACTCTACTGTGACTCTACTGTGACTCTACTGGACTCTACTGGACTCTACTGTGACTCTACTGGACTCTACTGGACTCTACTGTGACTCTACTGAACTCTACTGTGACTCTACTGAACTCTTCTGGACTCTACTGTGACTCTACTGTGACTCTACTGGACTCTACTGGACTCTACTGTGACTCTACTGAACTCTACTGTGACTCTACTGGACTCTACTGTGACTCTACTGAACTCTACTGGACTCTAGTGGACTCTACTGTGACTCTACTGTGACTCTACTGGACTCTACTGTGACTCTACTGGACTCTACTGTGACTCTACTGTGACTCTACTGTGACTCTACTGAACTCTACTGGACTCTACTGTGACTCTACTGGACTCTACTGGACTCTACTGTGACTCTACTGGACTCTACTGAACTCTACTGGACTCTACTGGACTCTACTGGACTCTACTGTGACTCTACTGGACTCTTCTGAACTCTACTGTGACTCTACTGTGACTCTATTGAACTCTACTGTGACTCTACTGTGACTCTACTGGACTCTTCTGGACTCTACTGAACTCTACTGGACTCTAGTGGACTCTACTGGACTCTACTGGACTCTACTGGACTCTACTGGACTCTACTGGACTCTACTGGACCTTCATCCTCTTCACGCTGCTGCAGACGTCGTCGTCATGGAGACTCTCTGATGAAACCACCTGAACATCGACCTTCACCAGCTGCCTGAGCAGATCCCTCCTCACCTGCAGGACACACACACACACACACACACACACACACACACACACACACACACACACACACACACACACACACACACACACACACACACACACACACACACACACACATGACTCCTCTGGCCTGCGGTGATGATGTCACAGGTCAGGAGGTCAGCGGTGAGGTCACCTGTGAGCCTCGGGGCGTGTCCTGCGTGACGACGCCGACTCGGTGCCACCTGTGGCGCTGCAGCAGCTTGACCGCGGCCTGGTTCAGAGCGCGGTCCGACGGCGCCGAGCTGAACAGGTGCCCGTACCACTTCCTGTTGGACAGGCTCGGGGGCGTGGCCGCGAACGACACCTGTGACATCACAAGGACAGCAGGTAACCGTGGTGTCGGACACTGTAGGTGATGCTGCTGGTACAAGAACCAAACGAGGAACCAGGCCGTACCTGCACCAGGTGGAGAGCCGGCAGAGCGCGCGCCACCAGTGATGTCACCGCCGGACACACGCCTCCCAGGAGCAGCAGGTACTTTGGCCCCGCCCACAGAGCGTCGAACAGCGCTTTGAGAGCTGTGGCGGGGTCACACTGTGGAGACGATCCAGATGTTTGCTGTATCCTGTTTTAATACTTTCTGTGTTACAGTATATTTTTTATTAGTGTCAGTGTTTCTTTTCCCTCGCGTCTGTTTTCAATTTCAGTTTTTTAAAAGTCGGATCCAAACTGTCGGCTCCAAACATGTGTTTCTGGTTAAAGCGTCAGCTGCTGTCGACTGCTGAGTGTTCACTGACTCATGCACTGGAGAGGAGAGCAAAACATTACTGGATTACATAACAGGCTTCTCTCTCTTCTCCCTGCTTTTATTTTGAAATTCCTGTGTATTTCATTGGGATTTTATGTGACAGACCAACATGAAGGTCAGCATCAATATGAAGTGGAAGGAAAGTGATTCATCTCTGCAGTTCCAGCTAAAAGTCTTTGGGGGTTTGTCTCCAACAGCTGTTTCTTTATTTTTATTTTTCTGTTTCTGGCCGTTCTTCTTCTCTGCAGCAGCAGCTCCACATCACCTCCTCCAAACCAGAGGAGACTGGACAAAATCACTTTTATATAGTTTTAAATTAGGGCCAATGGCCTGAATTTTTGGAAATATTATAGAGAAACTTCTAGAAAAAAGTGGTATAATTTCTTGTAAAAAATGTTCAAAATAAAAAAGTTAGAATTTTCTAGAAAAATTGGTAAAATTTCTAAAATGAAAAAGTAAAAAAAAAACTAGAAAAAGTAGTAAAATAAAAAAACTTCTAGAAAAAAGTGGTAAAATTTCTCGTAAAAAATGTTCAAAATAAAAGTTAGAATTTTCTAGAAAAATTGGTAAAATTTCTAAAATGAAAAAGTAAAAAAAACATCAAGAAAAAGTAGTAAAATAAAAAAAACAAATAGAAAAAAGTGGTAAAAATTTCTCAAAAAATATTCAAAATAAAAAATTTAGAATTTTCTAGAAAAATTGGTAAAATTTCTAAAATGAAAAAGTAAAAAAAACATCAAGAAAAAGTAGTAAAATAAAAAAAACTTCTAGAAAAATTGGTAAATTTTCTAAAATAAAAAGTCAAAAGCAAAATCTAGTAAAAGTGGTAAAATTAAAAAACAAACACACTTTGTTTGAGAACCACTGCTCTAAACAACCAGTCGACTGAATCACAGACTTTTATTCAGATTTTTTGTGGCATTTTACAAAACTGTGAATGTGGAGTCGGGTTCAGGCTTTTTATCCTCAGTAAGATTTAAGTCTGTAGGATTTGACTGGGCCGATCCAACATATGGATTTTCATTTTGCATGCACAAAAAGTTCAATTTTGGTCTCTGATTTGTAACAGATCTTCAACACCATGTATCATTTTCCCTCCACTTCACAATTGTGCGCTACTTCGTGTTGGTCTATCACATAAAATCACAACAAAACACATTGAAGTCTGTGGTTGTATGAATACTTTTGCAAACCACTGTGCTTGTTTATCTTTTGTTTGTAGCTCTGCACCACCTCAGTGGACTCATCATCCTTCATAGAACAGATCCAGAGCAGCAGCCAATCAGAGGCCGCCTCCCTCCGGCCACCACAACCACAACCACACTGCAAAAACTCAAGATCTTTCCAAAAATACAGTATTTGTCTCATTTCTTGTCAAAACTAAACTCTTTCCACTTAAAATGAGACTCACCACCTAAAAATTAACTTGTTTTTAGATCATTTTCACTTTTTTCAAACTAATTTTCACTTGAAATAAGTCAAAGTTTTTTGTGCTTGTAATTTAAAGGAATATTCCTTTGCTTTAATCACCTGAGACGTCTCCACACCCTGCTTTCCCCTCCAAGGTATCACATCTCCTTTTGTTTGTTACCCATGTGTTTATTCTAACCCAGATTGACCTTTCTTTGCAAGGAAATAAAAAGCGTGTCTTTATTTCATTATTCACCAGCAGCCGACAGTGCGACACCCACCTGCGAGTCCAGCAGCTGCAGCTGCAGCTCGTAGCCCCCCAGCGGTGGAGGCTGCTTCTTCAAGTCCTCCAGAGCCAGTCTGACCGCCGGAGCCACGCCGCCCGCCGTCAGGTTCCCCCCGGCCGGCAGCAGCAGCAGCACGGGCAGAGGGTGGCGGGGCTGGGCCGTCACCGGGGCGACCAGCAGCCAGGCGACCAGCAGCAGCCTGGAGGCGTGCGGCTCCATGCTCCATGCTGTGATCCTCCTGCAGGGAAACTACACCAACTAATCCTGAGGGAGCAGCTGAGGAGATAAAAGGATCAGCATCCACACCAGATGCCACCTGGAGATCCTGCAGCCACAGACTCCGCCCCCTGCACCGCCTCCACCAATCACTGACGGAGCAACATCACCTCCTCCAAACCAGACGAGACTGAACAACATCACCTTTTATATACTTTTAAATCAGGGCCAATGGCCTGAATGTTTGGAAATATTATAGAGAAATTTCTGGGAAAAAGTGGTACAATTTCTCCAAAAACATTTAAACATTTCTAGGAAGAAGTGGTAAAAATTCTCCAAAAAAAAGTTTAATGTTCAAAATTTCTCGTAAAAAATGTTCAAAATGAAAAAGTAAAAATTTTCTAGAAAAAAGTGGTGAAATTTCTAAAACAAAAAAGTTGTAAAATTAAAAACTTCTAGAAAAAAGTGGTAAAATTTCTCCAAAACCATTTAAACATTTCTAGGAAGAAGTGGTAAAAATTCTCCAAAAAAAGTAACAATGTTTAAAATTTCTCGTAAAAAATGTTCAAAATGAAAAAGTAAAAATTTTCTAGAAAAAAGTGCTGAAATTTCTAAAACAAAGAAGTTAAAAAAAAAATCTAGAAAAAGTGGTAAAATTAAAAACTCCTAGAGAAAAGTGGTAAAATTTCTCGTAAAAAATGTTCAAAATAAAAGTTAGAATTTTCTAGAAAAATTGGTTAAATTTCTAAAATGAAAAAGTAAAAAAAATCTATAAAAAGTAGTAAAATAAAAAAAACTTCTAGAAAAAAGTGGTAAAATTTCTCATGAAAAATGTTCAAAATAAAAAAGTTAGAATTTTCTAGAAAAATTGGTAAAATGAAAAAGTAAAAAAAAACATCTAGAAAAATTGGTAAATTTTCTAAAATAAAAAGTAAAAAGCAAAATCTAGTAAAAGTGGTAAAATTAAAAAACAAACAAACTTTGTTTGAGTACCACTGCTCTTTTATTCAGATTTTTTGTGTCATTTTACAAAACTGTGAATGTAAAACGTAGATTTATTTTACTCACACACGTGCAGCCAGCGTGAAACGTGGAAGAACGACTCAAACTATATGAAACCTGCAAAAACGTAACAACGGCCAATAATGTAAAATTAAAATTAAAATGGATGAACAGAAATAATTTTACTTTATTACAAAATGTGGCGCTGCAATCCCCCCGCTGAATCAGTCTTTGTCGCGTCACATCAGCTGTTGCCGTGGCGATCTGTATCATCACGTCCGACCTCAGAAACAGCTCAGCGTCCACTCTCTGACGAAGACAGTGTCTGATGCTTCACATGGTTTTATCAGCTGTGAAGCGTCTGCAAACTTAAATATAAAAAACAAAAACAATAACATTAAAGGGATAGTACCATGTTTTTAAAGTGGTTGTATGATCTACAAATAGCCCCTAAGTACTTTAACTGCAGTAGAAGACTCTCTGCACTCCCCCCGTTAGCAACGCCAGCCCATAATAGCCCTGCCCAGAGATTTACAACATGCATTGTTGTGAATGGACCCAAAGAAACGGTTTTAAAAAAACATGGTACTGTCCCTTTAACTAAATAAAAACAGAGAGAACAGAGGAGGAGGAGGAGACTCTGCAGCTGAAGTTCATAGAAACAAAAAGAAAGCGTCACTTGTTGGCGTCTCTGGGTCGTCCAGGTCCTTTCCCGCCTTTCCCTCCTCCTCCTCCTCCTCCTCCTCCTCCTCCTCCTCCTCCTCCTCCTCCTCCTCCCCCTCCCCCCCACTTCCTCCTGTGTCCTGCTCTCTGTCTGTTGAACCCTCCTCCTCCTCCTCCTCCTCCCTCCTCCCTGCCCGCGGCCGCCGTCGGCGCCCACAGGCCGTCGTAGCGTCCCGGCGCCTGGTAGCCGGGCTGGGCGCCGTCCAGCGGCTCCAGCGAGAGCAGGATCCAGATGGCGGGCAGGTTCCTGCTGACGGTGAGGCTGTCGAGGCCGGCGGCGGGCTCCAGCGGCTCCCACACCTCGTCCACGGCGCCGTACAGCAGCCGCGTCACCTGGTGCAGCCCCTTCACGCGCCGCTTCACGATCTCGGCGCAGGTGATGGCTTTGGACACGCCCTTCCCGCTGGCGGTGAAGACGATCTGTCTGCAGAGCGGCGGGCGGCCCTGCGGCGGCGGCGGCGGCTCCTCCGTGGCCACGCCCCCTCCTCCCTCCTCCTCCTCGGGTCGGGGTTTGGCCTCCATGCGGCTCAGGGCGTAGCGCAGCAGGTTGCGGATCTTGCTGCCGTCTTTGACGCGGACCTCGGGCGTGTCGGGCGCGAGGCCGGGGAACGGGCAGACGGACGGCTGCTCCACCGTGCGAGCCTTGGTGTAGTTCTCCATCTGCAGAGGTCAGAGGTCAAAGGTCACAGAGACAAAGGTGAACAGGGTAAAACATTAAGATTTCACCATGAAACTTCACACGTTTATCTCTCACATTAAAGCAGAAGTAAGTGATATATTTGTGTTAATATAAGTCTTAAATAGTTATATCTTCCGACAGCAATCACTTACATAGAGTGTTTGGACCAAAACACGGGTCTGTCAGTCACTCTGCTCTGCTCTGAGCCGAGGAGAAAACATTTATCGTATCCTACAGTTTTTATCCAATGAGGAGAGAGAACGGCATGCAGGGCTGTGTTTAGCCAAGGAACTCTGTGAATGTGGCGAAATAGGGACGAGGACTGCCCTATGGTGCGTTCAAAAATCTATTTTTCCGATGTGAAGTGGTAAAGTTCGATTGGTATAAACCGGTCGGAAGCTGAGTGGCTGTTATAGTGACTTTCACCGGATAAAACAGGTCGGAAAAACACTGAAGTGGGTTACCTGGAACGCTACAAAGTCGTAAGTTGTGACTTGAAGCTGTAATTTACGATTTCAAAAGCCTGCCTGGAACGCAGCATTAGCGAAAACGACCGGACCACTTACTTCTGCTTTAAGACTAATATTTCTTTGTATTACAAGTTTTGTCTAATTTTATGTTTAAATATGTAAATGAGGCGATATCTAATTAAATATGCGCTAATTTGCATATATTTCCAGAACAGAAACCTGAACAATGGATGAAGCTACTTTGTTTTATCTTGTTGACTCATCAGAGTCTTTAGTTTATACTGTCACTAGCCCTTTAAAACATCTACTATCTCCATGTTTGTAGTAATAAATGTTGTATAAATGAGGCTGTGGATGATAGATCAACAATCCCCTCTGGAAAAACCTCCAGGATATAGAGAGGGAAAGTGCTGCTGAAGTGGATCAGTGCATGAAAAAACAACGTAGTCCCTTTTAGTCGGGTGCATTTATGACTTTATCGTAAAAAAAATTCTAACAAAAGGTTTCTCAGTAGTTTTTATAGTATTAGATCCTTAATAACAGACTAAAAGTTGACCAAAGTTTGACACTAGAAAGGTGTCATTTTCAAGATGGGGTCCTAATGTCAATGTAATGGGTTGAAGCCAACAGAACTGATGCTCCAGGTGAATAGGGTAAAAATTTTAACTAACAGGTATCACCATGAAACTTCCCAAGTTTATCACTTACATTAAGACAAATATTTTTTGTATTACAAGTTTTGTCAAATGTTATGTTTAAATATGTAAATGAGACAATAACTAATTAAATATGCGCTAAATTGCATACTTTTCCAGATCCAAAAATGTAATGGATGAAGCCACTTTCAAAAGTCTAGTTTTATTTTGTTGACACATTAGAGTAAGAAGGTCTTACTGAGGGATTTTGGATATCTCTTTTTATCACTTTGTGAATGAGAAAATACTGTCACCAGCCCTAAATAAATCACATTTCCTCATGTTTTCAGGACTCAAATATTGTCTAAATGAGGCTGTGAATGATATATCAACAATCCCCTCTGTAAAAACCTTCAGAATATGGAAAATGATCAAACTGGAAGGTTTGGTGTGTGGAAGTGCTGCTGAAGTGGATCTGGAAAAGTTCTGGAAAAGAATGCAATTTAGCGCATATTTAATTAGTTATTGCCTCATTTACATATTTAAACATAACATTTGACAAAACTTGTAATACAAAAAATATTTGTCTTAATGTAAGTGATAAACTTGGGAAGTTTCATGGTGATACCTGTTAGTTAGTTTTTACCCTATTCACCTGGAGCGTCTCTCTGGGCTTCAACCCATTACATTGACATTAGGACGCCATCCTGAAAATGACACCTTTCTAGTGTCAAACTTTGGTAAACTTTTAGTATGTTGTTAAGGATCTAATACTATAAAAAACAGTTGAGAAACCTTTTGTTAGAATTTTTTTACGATTAGGTGCTTTTTTTTCATAAATGCACCCGACTATAATGTCTAATTAAATATGCGCTAATTTGCATATATTTCCAGATGTATTTCTGTAATGATCTAATGTTATACAATGCTGTTCAGATGTGCTTGTTCTGCAACTAAACCCTGTCTAGGACCAACCTGTCGGTCTGCACCTGAACAATGGATGAAGCTGCTTTGTTTTATCTTGTTGACACATCAGAGTCTTTAGTTTTTCCAGAGGAGGGTTGTGGATATCTCTGTTTATCACTCTGTAAATGAGAAAATACTGTCACTAGCCCTTTAAAACATCTAACGTCTCCATGTTTGTAGTAATAAATGTTGTATAAATGAGGCTGTGGATGATAGATCAACAATCCCCTCTGGAAAAACCTTCAGGATGTAGAGAGGGAAAGTGCTGCTGAAGTGGATCAGTGCATGAAAAAACAACGTAGTCCCCCTTTAGTTTAGTCCTGAGTCCTGACGACAAACAGCAGGTTGTGAGGATCGTGTGTTTGTGTTGAAACCATATAAACTCCTCCGTCCTTTCCTCTCTCATTAATCTGATTTACTGACTTGACTCACATCAAACCTTTTGGCCTGTTGGGTAAACACACACACACAGTTCACTCTCGCCCTCCGTTCTTATCTCAGAGGATAGAAACTGTCTGACGGCTCCAAATGTTAAAAGCTCTGTAAAAGAATAAGAAGAACAACCTCTTCCTGTTTCCTGCCACAAGGTGGAGACAGACGTCCTGATCAGAAACCACCAGCTGTCAGCTGTTTATCACAAGTCACATTATTGATTACATCTGGTAAACGAGACCTAAGGGAAAGTTCATGAAAACAATAACAATTTAGACTAATATAAACAGAGAGAGATCAAAAACATGATGATCACTAGTGAAATAGAGGAGAGCAGAGTGACATGAGTTTTGTTGCAACATGTCAATACAGCATGTCTATGTCCAACACAACTGATGTAGGAAACTAATGTATAACTTTCTCTTTTGGTCTAAACACAATTCTCAGTGTGTCTCAGAGTGAAAAATGGTTTTTTTTTTGGTGGTTTGACATTTTTTAATGTGAAACCACTTTACTCTGCTTACTTTAACAGACTCCATGAAAGGAAATGATGCTTTCCTTCTAAATATTTAGTCACTAGCGACAAGTGGGTGGATTCATTTACCCCAGAATCCCCTAGAAGAACGATGGATGGATGGATGGATGGATGGATGGATGGATGGATATTGATTTGTTGTTGTTTTGTTTGTCGTCTCATTTTTCCTATGAATTTCATCTTATTCTTTATCCCTTTTGAACACTTATTGAGCCTATTTATCTTTACTTTAAACCGTATTTCTGTAATGATCTAATGTTATACAATGCTGTTCACTACTTCTGTATTTTGATGTGCTGTTCTGCATCAGTGTAACTAAACCCTGTCTAGGACCAACCTGTCGGTCTGCAGGCTAATATCATGTGTATGTAGTGCTAGGTGTATAAGATATGAGCCGAATTGTAGCAGACACCGTCTTGAGTCAATGGTGTGTGTTTTAGTGTTTTGACACCGGTGTGTATCAACACGTGACGAGGACAACATTAAATCTACGGTGTTTTCTACGGAGTCCGGCGGAAGCGTGTATTTTCTATCCGTCACAGGCTTTTACAGGCTCGACACATTAGCCCGATAGAAGAAGAGTTGAGCTGACATTTAGTCACTGGAGTGGTCAAACTAATGAGCTGATTTAACTGACGTAAAACAGCTGTTTAGTTTGTTGTTATACAGTGTGGCTAAGCTACAGGCTAGCAGCTTCAGTTATAGTTATCAGCCTGGACCAGCGGAAACAAGATGGAGGCAGAACAACAGACGGTCCCTCCCGTGTTCCTCCCGGATTAAAAACACTTCAGTTTAAAAGTTAATATTCTCACCTGGGCTGTGTTTTCATCGGCTGCTAACAACTCCACATGTTTATCTGAGCAGCCTCCGTTTTACGTTACAGTGTAGCGACGGAAAATGTCGTAAACTGTCGTCGTGTCGTTGCGGAGCAGGTCGGCGTTGGTTGGTTTCCAGAGCAACTGGCGCTGCGTTCAAGACAAGTTGAAACACGAGCGTGAACCACACCGTCAATGGTAAAAAAAAACAACAACAACAACAACAAAAAACATTGATGAAAATGCATTTAATGCCCCCAAAACGTTCTGTATAAACTCGTTTTTGTGTCCTTTGTAATGTTTTAATGCCGCTCTACGTGAAGCACTTTGAAAGCAAAGTTTACCATGTTGTTGGTTAGTTTTCAACAGGGAGGTTCAGAGTTCCGAGTTTCCTCGAACGCAGCATAACTCAGAGCGGCAGGAAAATATATTTTAAAAAACCAACGGTTGCTTTTACCGTTACCGTTACTAGTCCAACACCACGGACGGATTGTTTTTATTGATTCCGCTTTCATTGTTCGTCCGTTTGACACAACTTCGTTTTAAACTTATTCCAAGAGTTTTAACCTATGGTTTGGTTTTAACCTGGTTTTAACCCGACAGCAGCAGTTTCCCTCCTCCCGCCACAAGGGGCGGCAGCGACCGCCTTCCTTCCTCCTCCTTCCTGCTGATGCTCGAACAAGATGGCGGAAACTCACCTGGACATCGCTCCCGCAGGTGAGGTTTAGATAGTTTTAGGCTGTGTTTTTGCTTCACATGTGAAAATACTTCAAGGTGTTCAGAAATAGCTGTTTGTTGTCCCGTTTGTTTCCTCCTTTCACGAGTTGCTGTACTGAGTTTACCAGAGTAAGGAAAATGAAGCCGTTATTATCCCGCCCACTCGATTCAATGTTTGGGGCGGGACCGAGCTCGGTGCGTGTGTTCAGCTAACGTAGCTAACTGTTAGCTAGTAGACTTCCTATGTTAGAGCTTGCTAACTTAGCTAGAAAAGCTCAGTGTTGGACGCAGGGATTTTGAGTCTCCTTGTTTTTCAAAAAAATTTGCACAAAGTTTGGGCTCCATCGTTTGATGAGTGATTACACAAATGTTAGGACCCATAGTGGGCTCAAATTCAAATTTCTTTTAAGAATACCTTGAACAAATGCCCTGACAAAGTATATCTTTATTCACTGGAGTGTAACATAAGTACATAAAAAGTACATAAAGCGTCTGGGAAACCAAAACTACAACATTGCTGGGCATGTTAACTCCACTAAATAATATCAAAATAACTATAAAGACAAACACACAAGACCCATTAACAAGTGGGTAATTATGTAGATTCATCCACATTAATATGAGACTCTCTTGGAACCAAAAGCAAACTCGGGGTTAATACTGATACATAATTGTGTAGTTTGTTGGTGCAGCTGCTCTCAGTTTGTGCGGCCGTAATCAAACTTGATGTTCAACCCCTCCACAGGGGCACCAGAGGGGTCATGTAATGATTAATGATTACAGACCAGGAGAAACACAAAGCACTGCTGCAGTTACAAATCCGATCAGAGTCTAGTGTTGTTTTCCTGTTTATACATACAGTGGACGACTCTGTCTCCATTTGGATGCTGCATTGTGTTTTCCATCCAAACATCTGGAAGTTTTAGAGTTGACAACTACTCAAATAAAAACATATGCAGTTTTCCAATGAACATATAATAGCCTAATCTTGGAGAAATAAAAGTAGAGCTATGTGAGTTATTTGGCATGAATACAATCCAAATACATGGTTTGGCTTAGACGTTTCTTTCTCTACCCACTGTTTTTTTTATTATAGAGATGGGGGATGATTGACATTAATGTGCTACAGTGCTAATTGTAAAATGAAAACTGGCTTTTGTTGTGTTAAAACAGATAATGTGCTTGCAGCTGTGACAGGATGTTAACTTACCGAGGAAGGCGCATTACACATGTTTTTATTCCTGATAGATGACAGTTGGCAGACGACAGGAGTTCTCAGATAAAGAGCTTAAACGCCCGGCCAGCAGCCCATAATGCTTTTCCTGTAGAAAATAAAGACAGTCAGAGACACACACAGATTTCAGCTGAGCGAGCCAATAAAGCTCAAGTGTTGGCTCGAGAGAAGATTAACAGTTAAACCCAAGGCAGGTCTACCGAGGAAATGAAGGAACCTCCCACACACAGACCCGTCTGACGCTCTTCAACAGTGGATAGAGAGGATAAAGTTAAGTGTTTTTCAGAGAGAGAGAAGTAACTTGAGAAAACTTTTTGTATTTTTTTTTATATTTAATGTTGTTAAATGTTCTTAAAATAGCCTACATCTGTATTATATGAAACGTGCTAACCGCAAAAGTGCAACAGCTGCCATAAAAACTAATGTACCATTATATAAGCTGTCACTCTCTATACTGTCTGTAACTAAAATACTGTGATATGTTTTAGACCAGAAGAAGGAACAAAATGGAATAAAATTAAATTAAATGTCTGCAGACCAGCCATCAGCTCATCATCCTTAGCATTACAAAACTAGAAGAAATAGAAATTGATTTTGATTTTACAACATTAAGAGGGTGTGCCACACGGCTAATTTGCATCTGAAGTCCATAAAACATAAAATACATGCATGTTTTGTACATTACCACACGTATTTTAACAGGAACTACTAATTATATGTGCGAATAGCATCAACATTTCATTGAAGAATAGTACAGTAATTAAGATGTGTATGAAAGTTAAAATGTGACATATTCAAAGTGCCTGTATAATATGAATACTATCTAACCTTCAACAGACAGCATCAATTGACACAAAAACAAAAAGCCAGACAAAACGACAAGTCAAAGACTAGCAACTACACAAAAGGCCAAGAAAGAGACGGAGAAAAACAAGTGTGTTGCTGTTGTGAAACGCGGAGATGGAGCAGGAGGAGAGTTCACCGCCAAAAGCCTCCAAAAACAACAATGATAATCTATGAACTGTCTTCCTCCCAGATTCTCCACCTGCTGCTCCACCTGAGTGGAGGGCGAGGCCGCGGCCGGGGAGGAACCAGGATGTCGGCTCCTCGGGCTCTGCTGGGTGAAGGTTTCAGCGTGAAGTGAACTGGTCCCAACGCCAGGTATGGCTCCACCTGACGGACACACTGCAGAGGAGAGAGTAATACAGCTCGTTACTCACGTTTGAACCCTTATTCTCTGTATTTGGCCTCTGATCTGATGGACACTTATTGGATCAGCCAATAATTTGCACATACCGTATTTTCCGCACTATAAGGCGCACCTTCAATGAATGGCCTATTTTGTTATGGCGGATTATAAGGCGCATAGAATAGAAGATACTGCAGCCAAACGTTTGACTGGGGTTGCGTTATGCATCCACTAGATGGGGCTGTGCTGAAGGAAACGTCAACAAAACAGTCAGATAAAGTCAAACAGCGGCGCTTTTATCAACAAGTTACCATGATGATCTACAAACTGGGTTTAAAGAGAGCCACCGTTGTAGTTCAGGAGACTCAACATACCTCGCTAACTCACTCAGCTGGCTTCGCAGTATTCTCTCGTGTTTATTCGTTTGACTTCCTGCCCAACTTATCGATCGCTGCAGGGCGCGAGCTGGCCGCGGAGCTGCACGCCGCGGTGCATCTGATGTGAAAAGGTCCATAAAACTACACAACAACCCTTTAATATTCCTCCACACTGTTCGTCCACTGCAGTCCAAGAGTCCTGAAGGGAGACAGTCCAGAGTTTACTGGAAACATATCAATGACTTGTAACTAGATCCAGGGAGAACGGAGGCTCCTCTCTCTGTTGGCTGAAAACCAACCTTGTGAGATCAGAGCCTCCGACCCGGTGTCCCAGCTGTCGTCTCCATGGCGACACCGTCCAGCTCCGGTCTCTCCTCCTCTGTGTCTCTAACCCTCCTCTCCTCCATGTGCATTTGTTTTCAACGACACCGGTGAGAAATGAATCCATGGAGCGGTGGATAACGTTATTTATACCATTTATCATCCTGACGCTGGAGTCTGTGAAGACACAAGCGGTAAGAAGTTCACCATCCATCTGAAATAATAGTTTGTGTCACGTAACATTTAAGCCGTCACCTCACAGAGATATTAAATAGTCTGCTTTTTATCGCCGATGAGAGACATTAAAGAGTCCGCTCAGCCTCTTCATGTGAAAAACGTATGATTTTAACGGTAAAAACAACATTAAAATATTAGTAATTGATTTAAATCTTATTTATTTCATAAGTGACCAATGTATTTGCGAGACAATGCCCTCGGAGATGTCAGATTATCAGTAATTAATGGACCTTGCGGGAGTTCCAGCATAACTAGACATGTTGCATCCTCAGTTATCGGTTTGTTTATTGATGCTCACTAGTCAGTGATCCTGATTGTGTGAAGTCTAATGAATTTTATAGTGTGTTGTTTTATGCCTCATTTGTCAGTTGATATTTTTCTGCTTTACAGGATCTCGGGTGTCGTCAGAGAGGAAAGGTCACGGGGTCGCTGTAATCTTCTTTTTGAGGAGGAAGAAGAAGACGTATATAGAAAACAAAATGTCTTGGCAGTCGGAGCCAGACGTAGAAAATACAACATTTCTTTGGACAGAGTGAGCTGGACTTCATCCCAACTCCTCGTCCAAGAAAGATAAGAGGTTTTCTTGCAGCGTATCCCAGCAGACGGAGGTACAGTAACGGCTCCATCCAGAACCAGCTGCCAGAACACACAGCGTAGGGCTCTTGTTAAATCAGCAGCATATGGTTGTTAGCCTTCCTGCGTCTGAGAGTGTTACTATAAGATAAAAACAGTGTCTCTAAGTTTAGGCCCAGTAAATCCAGATCATTGATCCTCTTCCATTGATGCAGAAAGGGTTTTTCCAAAGCAGAGTTTTGTGTTTCGCACTGGGCAGACAGCCCTGGGTTTTCAGCTTGCAGTGATTTGTAGCTCTGCAGAGATCGAGCCACATGTTTTAAAACCTGTATCAGTATGTGAATAAAGAAGAGAAACAGGAGGTATGTGCAGGAAAAACAAGGGAAACAGGAGGGGGAGTGTTTCCAGCTCAGCTCAAACACAGGTTTTTAAAACTGAATGCAAGATTTATCTTTACAAGCCAAATGAGGGGAGAAAAGGGGTGGATTAATGTTCACCCCAGAGCCAGGTAGTGTAAATTACTGCTAATTACATGATTGTAAAACTCTGCTTTATTGACCACAGTGTTGTGATTGGACTTCTGATAAAACTGCAAATTAGAGCCTGACGAGGTCTGAGTCCTTCAGATACAGATAGAAGAATAAGAGAAAGCTCCATACAGTATAAAGGTAGGTGTTTGTATTAAAACTCCATACTGTATAAAGGTAGATGTTTGTGTTAAAGCTCCATACAGTATAAAGGTAGATGTTTGCGTTAAAGCTCCATACAGTATAAAGGTAGGTGTTTGTGTTAAAGCTCCATACAGTATAAAGGTAGATGTTTGTGTTAAAGCTCCATACGGTATAAAGGTAGATGTTTGTGTTAAAGCTCCATACGGTATAAAGGTAGATGTTTGTATTAAAACTCCATACAGTATAAAGGTAGGTGTTTGTGTTAAAGCTCCATACAGTATAAAGGTAGGTGTTTGTGTTAAAGCTCCATACAGTATAAAGGTAGGTGTTTGTATTAAAACTCCATACAGTATAAAGGTAGGTGTTTGTGTTAAAGCTCCATACAGTATAAAGGTAGGTGTTTGTATTAAAACTCCATACAGTATAAAGGTAGGTGTTTGTGTTAAAGCTCCATACAGTATAAAGGTAGGTGTTTGTATTAAAACTCCATACAGTATAAAGGTAGGTGTTTGTGTTAAAGCTCCATACAGTATAAAGGTAGGTGTTTGTGTTAAAGCTCCATACAGTATAAAGGTAGGTGTTTGTATTAAAACTCCATACAGTATAAAGGTAGGTGTTTGTGTTAAAGCTCCATACAGTATAAAGGTAGATGTTTGTGTTAAAGCTCCATACAGTATAAAGGTAGGTGTTTGTGTTAAAACTCCATACAGTATAAAGGCCTGTATTCACAAACTGAGCCTTAAAACCAGCCGTCAGGACTTCCTGTCACTTTGTGATGTCACAATAAAGCCCCGCCCCCTCACCACCTGGACAACACAACACCATCAACTTGCAGGACTCTGTTTCTCCAAGTGTTTTATTCTGAAATCAGCTCTATTTTTTTTTCTAAGTTGAGCATCTTTACTGACTGTTTTCTGAGTGATCTGAACTCACCGTGCTGCCACCTGATTGGCTGATGCACGCTTAGACCAGCAGCCCTCTGTCGTCTTACCTCATCAGTCTGGAAACCCTGGAGGCAGCAGTGACCTATGGATAGTGGAGGATAAACAGTGGCAAACTAGAGGTTTCTTAATGGAGAAGGAGAAAGCCTGTAGTCAGTTGTTTGAACTCCACTCCTCCACATTCGATATGTTTCTACTCTTTTCTTCCTGCTGTGATCTTGAAGCTTCTGGAAGTCGACACGAGCTCCACTGCCTTTGTGACCGGGCCAACATCCACTGCAGCTCTGACAACACAGGACACATTACACAACATCATCGTCGTCGTTGTCGTCGTCGTCGTCCGCTGTCTGCGCCCCAGGCAGTGACTATAGGAAAACTTGGCCGGAGCATCACAGATGTTTTGTCAGTGATGTAAGAAGAACTGACTCTTACTCTGAACTCTGTGGGAAATCTCCCCTCAACTTCACTGGAAATCAGAACCACATGGGTCTGCAGCAGGTCACAGATTCCTCCAGAGCAGTCTGCGATTTTTATACTCTGCTGCCAAGAGTTGCACATACAGGAGAACGAGCTCCTCGCCACTCTGGGATATCATACCACCGTGCTGCGGTTCATTTCATATTCAATTCATGGTTTACATGCATTACATGATTGCACACATGACATAATTACATACATAACACCATAAATGGAAAAGGAGCCAGATGACGAAAAATGTATGATACCTGCCCCTTTCTATAGTCATAAATGTATTAGCTTAGATACCAAGCATTAACACCAAAACCACACACTGTTTTAGAGAATTAAAGATGAGGAAACATAATAATAGCAACAAGAAAAACAAACAAACAAAAAAGTAGCAATGAACACAACTCATCTATCTAGGTTTTCTTTTGTTTCCCTTTTCTTTCTCCTTCTTTTTCATTTTCTTCTTAAACTGAGATCTGCTTGTACAACTTCCACTTCCTTGCTTTGTGAATGCCATAGTTTTACATGTGCAACAGAAATACACGTTTGTTTTAAAGTTAGCCAAGCAAATGCATGTTTTAAAATCAAGCTTTAATCTGTTATCCCCTTCCTCCAGCGTGAACATGTTATTCAAAATATTCTGGTGAAGTCTGACGATCTATTAGCGAGATCTTTAGCTGATATAAAGTTAGCCGTCTCATTTAGCTTGTAAACATGCTGACGATAATTGGCACTAAACACAAACACATCTAGTTTGAACTAGATAACGAAAATAACTGACATTGGTAGTGTAGCCCAGGGGTTCCCAAACTTTTCAGCCTGCGAAGTAACAGAGCAAATAAATTATATAAAATTAACTTGTAAAAACCAAAGGAGAGAGAAATAAAATACATTCTGTACAGTTATGTGCTAAATTCTTTCAAGAATAATTATGATATGAATTAAAATATCTTTATTATGATTTTAACAACCATATCTGGTCAAATCTACTATAAAAAAGTAAACATAAAAAGTTCTGTACATATTTTGTTCCCCTATTTATTGTTTACATTATTGTTGATGTAGTATTATATTGACAGCTTTTTGCATGCATATGTAACAAACATGTTTGTATGGGCAGAGACATTTCAATATGTAGAATTGTTACGGATTCAGTGTTATTTTGTTATTTTGCCTTTATTTAACCACATAAAAAAAACTCGTTGAGATTTAAAAACCTCTTTTATAACCTGGCTAAGAGACAAACAACTCTAGATTTACACAAACAACACAAAAATTACAATTAACAGATTACATAGGGCAAATTACAATCACAAGGGTGATAAGTATCTCCTTTCTGAAGTCCCCAAGGCGACTGAAATCAGTCAGGTAAGTATTTCATACTTTTTATACTGTATGTCAATATATGTCCATGTGTCACAGATGAGTGAGGGAAAACGCTGTTGTAATCTGTCCGGTTAAGTAACTGTCGACAGTGCAGCGACTTTGGTTAAAAATAACTGAACTTATCTTGACGGTTGCAGTGGAGAAGTCAAGTAAAAGGAGACATCTGAGAAGCTGTGGCAGTGGAGTTAGTGTGGAGTTTGCACCGTCATTGTTAAACTATGTTTTGTAGCAGGAGGAGTTGTTTGGGTTGAGCTGCCTCCAGACGTCCAATAGTCTGCACTGTTCCATATGTTTCAGTGTAGATGAGGAGTGGAGGGGGTGGGGGGCTCGTGGGAGTTTCAGATCCAGCACTGAGGTGTTATCAAGTTTAAAATCATCTCCTTGAACAATGCAGGCAGTTTGGCTGAATCTGTAGAGAGTCAATGTGGCTATTATTATAACTATTATTTCAGTGTGTGGGTTTATTTCTCCAAAATGTTCAGTGCAACAGCAGACATGAATGTTCAGCTGACAGCGTACAGTTCTCTGTTATTCATGTTGCTAGGTGGAGTTTTACAAGTACATTAAGTGGCCTGGTCAGTGTTTTAAATGTTCAGCGATAATTAACGAGCCAGTAAAGTCTGTGTGTGACGGGTGATGAAATGTACAAGAAGTTCTGCTGCTGCTCGATGAGGAACGCTGAGGAGAGACCAGAGATGGTCAAGATGTTCAACACTGAAGATGCTCACACATTGAAGACGCTCTACACAGCCAAGATATTCAAACCACTGACCGTGTTCAACACTGTGAAGATGTTCTTTACCATGAAGATGCTCTACACTGAATATGTTCTACATCTACACTATGAATATGCTCTATATCTTCACCATGAACATGCTCTACACTGTGAAGATGTTCGTCACCGTGAAGATTCTCTAGGCAAGTCAAGGTAAGGCAGTTTGTCTCAAAGGGTTTTACCATAGACTGTAAAAAGAATGGACGTAGCATCCGTGACGTCACCCATTGGTTTTGTGCAGTCGTTTTTGTGCCTCAAATATGGCGGTTTGAACAGCGCCATGTTGGATTGGCCGGCCGAGAACCCGCCCTCTGGCCTCGAAGCAGCCTATCTCTGTGCCGCTACGGACCTGTAGCTGAACGTTTCCGCACCCTGATTGGCCAGAATCGTATCCGAATAACAGCAAAACGGTACCGTTAAAAAAAAATTCACCCCCCTCAGAGTGTGTACGGGGGTAGACACTATCGATTGAGACCAAAAAACGTTTTGGTACCAGGCTGTAAATATGTTTTTGAAAGCTGTAAAGTCGGCGATTTTAACATGGGGGTCTATGGAGAGTTGCTCACTTCCGGTACCAGCCCCCACAGGAATCGGCGGGGATTGCAGTTTTTTGAACGCGGAAGTGAGCTTCACTTCTCAGACCGACAACTGCCCCCTTGGGTTTTACACAGCATCATAACAACATCGTCTGTCTTTAGACCCTCACCAAAACTCCCAAGAAAACCCTTTTAACAGGGAAAGAAGTAATGTGTAGATGTTCTAGAAGTTCTACACGGTGAAGGTGATGCTGATGTAAGATCTACATGTTTGCACGTTAATCAGTTTGTTGAATCTTGGCCCAAAACTATAAAAGGAAGAACAAACCATTAGATTGAGGAGAACTTCTCCACGGAGACAAGTTTGACTGATCACTAATGTCACTCTTATTTTTTTTTTGAGAATTTCCAGAGAAGGTTCCTCCCTCTCTCCTCAGACTGAACTGCTGCCACACACTTACATAAACCTTTTTCTTCAGAAATCGCTGGGATTCCCGTTGAACATGTTCTGAGGCCAAACTGAGCTCCTTCCAACAGAAAGCCCTGTGTCCAGCTTCACACACACTCTCATAGATTTGTGCAGAGCCACATCTCAACATCTGGTTTAGTCATTCAGCCCAGAGTTGAAGGTGGAGGATGCCAACACATTTACATCATTACACATTTGCAGCTCTTTGGAATTATTGTATGAGACAATGAAAAGTGTTGTACATGAGTGTAGTACTATCCATGCTGTCATTTAACTCCCACTGTCCCCAAAACACCCAGTTTAATTTGACTGGTCCAACCTGAACCAGGTAACACCTCTGAGATGATTGACACCTTCAACATTATATGTGGCGCCTGGAGTCTCTAGTTTGTCCAAGACGAATTTCTCTCAAGGGAGACAATAAAGATTAACTTAATTAAAACTGAGAGATGTTAAATGATTGAAAGTCGGCAGCTGGCTATAGAAGGACAAAGGCTTCTGGTCCAGAGCCCTGAGATGGTGAGAAAAGTCTGCTCTGGTGCACTAGTAAAAAAAAAAAGAAGAAAAAGTGATGGATTACAGTTAATCAGCCTCTCCTGCAGAATGTGGTGGGAGGAGGAGGAGTTTGATGGCCGGGTCTCCTTCCTCCTCCTCCTCCTCCACTTATCATCCTCATCCTCCTCCTCCTCCTTTTCTTTATCATTGTCCATCGAGGGAAACCTGCACTCGCTCCGTCACATAGCGACTTGTGTGTTTGGATGCAGAGGGAGCTGATGCAGCAGCAGCAGATCTGTAAGTTACTCTGAATGTGTCTTCACTTATGCAGAGCTTAACATTTTGATGTGCACGGTTCAGGCAGCTTGTAGATGACTTTTAAAGTGTAGCAATGTCTTTTTGGATTTTATTTCTTCTTCTTCAAAGTGATGTCTTGCATGCACGTGTATTTTTGTATTTTTTTATCTCACATTTAAAGACCTGTTAGCACTCAATTAATGTTTGAACTTAAAGCTTTTATGTGACAATATAATTTTGTCGCAGCAGATCTTGAGCTTATCAAGTTTCTCTGCTGTAGGTTAAATCAGTTGACACAAAGTGTGACAGGAATGTCTCAGCACTGAGGTTAGTTTGCAGCCAAACAGCTGATCTGCACATGTTACCAATTCAAAACCTTTTTCCCAAAACCAGCCAGTTCTTCTTCCCCAGATAACCTGAACCCCCTCACTGTTGCTCGGTGTCTTCACTCGGCAACAGATCACAGGACATGTAGATGGGTGTACATTTGTTTCCAGCAACCTTAAACTCTTTAAAGAGGAATGCAGGATTTCCACCTTAACTCTGCTCCATTTTTCCCTTAATGAAGCAGCTCCAGAGTCCTAGTGCTGGTTAAATCAATGACTTGTAACTAGATCCAGATTCCACCTAGCATGTCTTGGCTGAAAACCAACCTTGTAAGATCAGAGCCGCCACACAAACGCAACGCGACCCGTAACCCTTAATCTCTTGTTGATGACAGATAAGACCACACAAATATACACACCGTAACATTAAACACATGCACATGGCCGGGAGGAGGGAGAGCAAAACTGAGGAAAAGAGACCGGACTTGTAATAATTCCCCTTTATTTCTTCCAGTGATCTTAGTAACTGTTCAGCAGAAACATTATATACAACATACACGATTCTATATCCAGTGTTGCAGTGTATGTAACCCTTTTTTTTTTTTTTTATTTTTTTTTTTACAAATTATCGAATATAAACATCCTCTGGATATATGAGAATCTGCAGATGTTGTAAACATATACTACATTAACAATATATTCAGTAGGTTCAGGAACAGGTTCAATGTTGACATTTCAAATATGATTTTACTTTAAATATGTCATACAGAGATTTTTAATATACATAGGTATTATGTCCTACCAAATAAAAGCATGAAATGGCCCCAAAATAACAGTAAAATGTACAAGTGTGTAATTTACCCACTTGGCATCACCGGTTAATGTTGAAGCTCGGTCAATCAGTCTGTATCGCACATCTATCTATCTAAAACTTTTTTTTTTTTAAGTATATTTTTTTGGCTTTTCATGCCTTTATTTTATAGGACTGTTCAGAGAGTGACAGGAAATGGGAGGCAGAGATGGGGGAATGACACGCAGTATAGGGCCGTCCGATGCGGGATTCGAACCGGGGCCGCCTGCAGCGAGGACGATAGCCTCGACACATGGGGCGGGTGCTCTATCAACTGAGCTAAACACCGCCCCTATCTATCAAAAACTTAATCACAGATAACTTGCCTGTGTCACAGAATATAAATGTGCTGTGATCAACCAGTGAGCGGATCAATAGTGTCAAAGTACCAACAGCTGATAATCCATACACCACTATGGTTTTATTCGTCTTCAGATGTGTTTTGGTTATGCATTTGGTTTAGAATATAGGCTATGCAAAAAAACGCTGTTTCTCCTAGACCGTAAGACAAACATGAACAACGGGGGTTAGATAATTCTCTTTGCTGTGATTGTGAAACAGTTTCAGTTCACGCTCTATTGTGATCACATCAACAAAATCAAACTCAGACTAAAGCCGCGGGGCTGTGAGGCGAGACCAGAGCTCAGACTTTACTGTAATTCATGGCTCATATAATCTGCTGCAGTGATCGATAGGAGTCATTAATATCAGCTGGCCCTGTATCACAGCCAAAAACAACACGGACACACAGTACAGCTATGAAGTAAACTGGTGTCCAGTAACATATTGGTAGAACCAGGGGATAGACGTTAAGAAACGATGCTCCACACAGAGTGTTGGACAGCCTGGAGCCGAGGGAACGTCTTAGTCATTTTCTTTTTATTCCTATTAATGCAATGTCTTGTTTTATATTCTGTGGCTTTTTATAGTCTGCTTCCTACATGTCCTTAATACAAAAGCACCATTAGAGGTTGATTTTTTGCATGAGGACAATAAAGTTCTCAAGGTCTTGCACATGAGCTTGATTCAGCTCCGTGTTTCTTTAAATCTAACGGTGCATTCAGGGGTTTAGACACATGTCTGTAACCTGTAACACCGTCAGTCAGTGTGTTTTTATCAACATAAGGTTGTGAAGATCTGGAGAGAGCTCTTTGCTTTGAGTCATGATGATGCTTCCTTTGCAACACCTTGGTGATGAAAACCTTTTAAAGGCATTGATTAGGACTAATTGATGGACAGCTTTATTTTCTTTCATTGCTTTTTGCACCTCCTTCTTTTCTTCTTCATGCATTAAATAATTCAATTTCACATATGGACATTTATGTTTTGATTTCTTGCATGGATTACTTGGGCTGTTGCTGATTTCATGTCAACAGCCCAATACATTTACTGAAAACAATGGTGATGCGTTCAGTACTTAGTTTCCCTGCTGTACATGATAGGGACTTATAGATGACAGGCTTCATCCCAGCTCTTATGTCTGTTTTACAGGAGAAGAGAAGCTGACGAGCGTTTTCAGAATGAAGGGAAGCGCAGGTCTTCTCTTCAGCCTCATCGTAGCAGCGGGCTGCTATGGTGTCGCTGCTCAGATGAAAGGTAAGCTCTGCTTTATGAAATGAGACATGTAAAGGTGAACACTGGTGTTCATAGGGTTTAGGTTACACTGATGTTACACTGACCTTCCTGTATAAAGAAACACTAATGGATTTTATTTTTTCACATTTAAACATAATGATTATGAGTTAAAGAGGTAAATAAAACAAAGTATATGTTTAGAATTGAGTTTTTACATTTTAGTGCACATTGCAGCAATGCTAAACTACCAGTTCAATTAGTTTAGTCAGCCCATAGCAATTTAGAGAGGTTGTGACCAATGACGTTACTGTGGCTGTTTGTAAACGTTTCTCCCAGAATGCTGTTGTGGGATATGTGGTGCTGACGTTTTTCCTTCTATCATCCAGATTGTGAAAATGCAACTGTGGCCGACATCGTCTTCCTTATCGATGGCTCCACCAGCATTTCAGCCGAAAACTTTCAGCAGGTCAAGACGTTTCTCCACAATGTCATTCAGCCCCTGGACATTGGCCCCAATAAAGTTCAGATCGGCGTAGCACAGTACAGTAATGATCCTCAAACGGAGTTCCTCCTGAAGGCTCACCCTAATAGGAAGTCACTGCTGGGTGCAGTGGACAAAATCATCCAAAAAGGAGGGGGGACAGAAACGGGCAAGGCCATCGACTTCATGCGGACAGAGTTCTTCACCCTAGCAGCAGGGAGCCGATTCCCCCTGGGGGTTCCTCAGGTTGCTGTGGTCATCACAGACGGGGAGTCCACAGACGACGTGATTAAACCAGCACAGGAACTGAGGGATCAGGGAGTCGTTGTGTTTGCTATCGGTGTGGGAGACGCAAGAGAGAAACAGCTCCAGGACATCGCCAACCTCCACGAATATGTGTTCCACGTCACGGATTTCACTGCCCTGCAGGCCCTCAGGGAGAGGCTGTTGAAAAGTGTCTGCAAATCTGTGGAGGGTTAGGAACCATTTTAAAGCTCCTTTTGGCAATTTCGCCATTAAATATGAAAATGACTATGTCTGCAGATGTGTAGAAAGGAATAAGAGAGGGCATTTGAGATTAAGATTTCTGTAATGTTGTCTGTGTTTGTTAGTCCTACAAGATTTTTAATAAAATTCAGATTTGTAGTTCTCCTGCAGTTATTTAGTGTAATAGTTCAACTGATTACTGTATAACATTAGATTAGGTTTACAGGCATGCTGATCTCTGAGTTGAAAAGCTGAATTATTTGAATGATGTTCAAACATAATAAAACAACAGGAGCACTCTGCCTTTGTTTGAAGCAGATTAATCACCCTTAGCATGATAACCATATCATACTACACAATAATAAAATGCAATATTTTTCTTTTCCAGCTTTGGCAGACAGGTTTGCAGATATTTTCTTCTTGGTGGACAGCGGCATAGCCCAAGGACCATACTCCATGTTTAGATCAGAGCTCCTCAAATCGATCAAGCAAATGAATGTTGGACCGTCTGCCTTCCGTATAGGTTTGGCTCAGTATGTTGAAGAAACCAAGGTTGAGTTCTTTCTCAATGCCTCTTATACCAAGCAGGCAACATCCAATGCTGTTCAACGTTTCCGTCTACGACCGCCACCTGGCAGACAACATAACCTGGCTGGAGCTCTTGAGTATGCAAGGACTCACTTTTTCACCAAAGAGGCAGGGGGTCGTGCGCACCAGGGCTCGCGACAGTTCCTGGTTGTTGTGCCTGGAAGAGACTCAGTTGGTCCTGTGGATAGGGAGGCTTATTCGATCCAGGCAGAAGGGGTACATCTTGTGGCAATGAGTGCAGGTGCAGACCAGAGACTTATGGATGATCTTGCCAGCTATTCTACATATGTATTTGATAGTCCCAAAGTAAGTCTTCTGAAACAATTCCTTGAAACTCCACCAAAGAAGAACGTTACTGAAGGTAAGAAAGTTTTTACTGACTCTTCTATCTCAACAGTATCTCACTTTCTGCATCCGTTACTGTTTTCTTTTTATACAGTGCCTGATTCAATATCAATGCATTGGATGAAAGGTTAATGTGTTCAGAGAAGTGAAGTAATAAGTATGCTATTACTAGGCAGACATGGGGCGGTGTTTAGCTCAGTTGGTAGAGCACCCGCCCCATGTGTTGAGGCTATGGCCCCAGTTCGAGTCCCGCGTCGGACGGCCCCATCTCTACCTCCTATTTCCTGTCACACTCTCAACTGTCCTGTCGAATAAAGGCATAAAAAGCCAAAAACAATATACTTTAAAAAAACAAGGCAGACATGAAGGAGCTCTAAATTATTTTGGAGATGCTTCTGAAAAAATTCTGCCATGCATGGGCGCCTGATTTATGTTTTTGCCTGTGGGATGCGTCGGGGGGAGGGGGGGTTGCACACCATGGATCTATAATATAATACATCCATGTTGCACACCTAAACCGGGCTCTACAAACACTGGTGCACATATCATGCCACGTAATGGGACTCATCGCTCATTATTATTATTAATAATAATAATAATAATATTACTTTTTAATTATATAATATTAGTATAATATTATTTTATTTTATTTTATTTTGCTTCTTTCACCTTCAGATTGCAAAGGGGCCAATGTGGCAGACGTTGTGTTCATTGTTGATGAGTCAGGAAGCATTACAACCCCCAACTTCCAGCTGGTACGAAGTTTCCTGCACTCAATCATCAGTGGCCTGGATGTCAGTCGTAAATCGGTCCGAGTTGGCATTGTTACGTACCATGACAGTCCAACAGCACACATCTACCTCGGCACAACCAAAAGCAAAGTTGACATCCTGCAGTCTGTCAGCGTCCTGCCATACCGTGGTGGTGGTACAAAAACCGGCGCTGCCCTGAACTTCACGCTGGACGATGTCTTCACTGAGAAACGGGGCAAAAGGAAAAATGTACAGCAGGTGGCAGTGTTGATCACAGACGGTGAATCCAACGATGCTGTGAGCGAAGCAGCAAATAGACTTCGTCGGGCTGGTGTCACCATTTACGCTGTAGGAATCAGAGGCGCCAGTAGATCCGAACTGGAGAAGGTGGCATCTTATCCCAGCGATAAATATATTTACCATGTGGACCACTTCACTGACCTGAAACCCCTGAAGCAGAGCCTGCAGAAAGCCCTGTGCAGTGACATAATTGATAAAGTGACTACAGGCACCTCAACCAAAACTGACATCAAACAAGGTCTGAACAATTGTTTGTTTTTTTAATAGACTTTTGGTCATAGTACAAGTTTTTGGATTCTATGAGCTTTCATGTGGCAACACGATATAAATTTTATATTATATTTAAGAAGATATAAGATAAAGATGAGAATTGGACATGACTTGCAAGTACCTTTGACCCTAGAAGCTAAAGAAAAAATATCAAGATTTGGTTCCCATAATGAACAATAGTCAGTAAGGGCAATGGGAGTGCCAAATGCACTAGTGTATAAATGTCAATTTATTAACCTCCTCCTCTTTGTCTGGATAAAAATAATTAACTCCTGTTATTGGTTTTCCCCTCTAGCATGTAAACAAAAGGACGACGCAGATATCTTTATACTGATGGATGACTCAGGAAGCATTCAAAGAGAAGACTTTGAAGACATGCAGAAATTCATCATTAGCATTATTCAGTCCTTCCAAATTGGGGAAAGCCATGTCCGCATAGGGCTCATGAAATATTCTGACTCTGAAACTTTGATATTTGATCCAACAACTCACTCAGATGCTGCAAGTATGGTGACAGTTGTGCAGAATATACACCATGCAGGCGGCGGGACCATGACAGGAAGTGCACTGGAATCCATGGGGAGAGTAATTAGGGAAGCAAAGGAGAGTCGGGGTTACAAAGTTCCAGAATATCTGATTGTCATCACAGATGGAGAATCAGATAAAAATGATGTCAAAGTCAAAGTTCCTGCAGAAAACATAAGGGCACAGGGGGTCACCATCTTTGCTGTTGGAGTGAAAGGAGAACACGAAGGAGCAAACCAGAATGAGCTGGACGAAATTGCTGGTGTCCATAAGAATACTTTCTTGATCAACAATTTTGATGCCCTGAAGTCCCTTAAAGATCACATTGTCAGAGAAATCTGTTCTCCAGATGGTAAGTAAAACCGGTATGAGCTTTGCTTAAAATTGCAGTTCAAGTTAAAACCAGATCTAATGTGTCCTGTTTGAGAAGTAAGGAAGCCTTTGTATAGCAAACATTACAGCCTTGATTTAAGGAGAGTCAAGCAGTACAGTGACCTTTCTGAATGGAGATGTTTATAAATGCAAATATATTATATTATGTCTCCCATATCCAAACAAAAAGGAAAACAACACGTGTTACGCCTCTGAATTAGGGTGGAGAGATACAGAGTGACAGCTTTTCGTTTTCATGTTGCTACTGTACAGCTCCATGTTACATTTATTTCACACATATCAAAGAACACAATACTAACGGTTACAAATGAAGAAAACAGCTACTATACATATAACGTTCATCACTACAACAACGAAATATTAAACATTAATTAATTTCACGGCAAAAACTACGGTACAAAACTGTAAAACTAGCACTCACACACATTTAACAAGTAAACAACCAGGATATATAATAATTATTGCTATTTTTGATCTTGTTTACCTGTATTAGGGCGAAGAGATACAGAGTAACAGAAGCCCATGGTTACAGGAGCCCACTCTGCCTCGCGCCCCACAAGAACTAACATTCTAAAACTGATAGTAGGCTATGACAATATGTAGACCTAATCACCTTGTTGTTTACAACTACTTCCAGGTAGAAAACCAACATTCGAATAATAGTATTTATTATGTAAATATATCGCCGTTTAGAGTAATCTGATGTTTGTAAAGTCTATAAAACCAATGATTGAACAAACATAACTATTTACGTGTGCACATTTTGTAATTAAACATGGTTATAGATTAGCCGGGCTAGCGGTTGCCACCATTGGCTGTCCCTGTCAGCTGCAGCCACTGATGCTTTATAGACACTGTGATTCCCCCAAACTGAATAAATACAACACATAGCAACACGAAACACACACAGAAATAGTAATGTTTCTTCAATGATTTCATATTTGTCTAAACGGTGATAGGGCGTGAAAAATATGATTTATATAGCTAAACTCTTGTTTGTTACTACTGTTCCCATTCGAATTACGTGCTGGTTTTCTACCCGGAAGTAGAAAATAAACAACAAGGCGATTCGGTCTATAAGTAAAAATGAAACGGTTAATAATATTTAAAGTAGCTGTTTGTTTTACTTGCATTTTTACGTCCCCTACACACGCACATCCTCTTACTCAGTTTAGGGACGGGTTGCTGGACCTAAAAAATCACATGTAGAATAAGTTGAGTCCACACACCAAAGAGGCTCCGATATGAGCGCAATTTTTTGAAGCCTGACGTTTTGAGCTAGTCGGCTCTCCTTCAGATGCTGACACATAAAAATGAAAAGGTAGAGAGTTTGTTGTTGTTTTTTTTACACAATTTCTTGCTTGTCCATTGCCTGTAGTGTAAGGGATATTCAGTAACAGGGCAAGAAGCGAGAAAAGGGTAAAACGAGAAAATCCCACTAACGTTTCTGTGTTCTTTGTCCACAGCTTGCAAAGATGTACCGATTGATATAATTTTCTTAGTTGATAGCTCTGGGAGCATCTCTGATCAAGGCTATCAGAAAATGAAAGATTTCATGAAGTCTATCATTAGTAAGTCTGCCATCGGGGAAAACCAGGTGCATATTGGTGTCATGCAGTACAGTACTGAACGAAAAAAGGAGTTTGACCTGACCGAGATCTACAGCAAAGACAGTATGTTGGAAGCCATCGACAATATGAAGCATATGAAACAAGGCACTCTCACAGGAGCAGCCATCACAGAGGTGTCACAGTATTTTCATGAAGTCAGAGGAGGGCGTCCTAATGTGGGACAGAGGCTGGTCATTATAACAGATGGCAAGTCCCAGGATGCAGTTGGAGTCCCTGCTAAAGATCTGCGAGACAAGAATGTAGTGATCTATGCCATTGGAGTGGACCGGGCTGACACCACACAGCTGAGAGAGCTTAGTGGTTCACCGGACAACGTCTTTTATGTGGGCAGGTTTGATTCTCTGGAGAAACTGGAGAGCCAGTTGGTTTTGAAACTTTGCGATGAAGGTAAGAGCAGCACGGATTTATACCAAAAGTACTTGAACTAGATTTTGTGGAAGCTGTATCATGATGTTAATCTTTCTTTTTCAGTGTTCACACGTTCAATGTTCAAGTTCATACCTCAAATGAGAATGAGTTGTCAGGTTTACACGTTGTACAGTTGAATGTAAAACACCTGCAAACCTGAACAAAGCACATATTTCACTGATTTTTAAAAAGCACATCCCACACCAGTTGTAAACTAAATTAAAAATGAGACTCTCTTTTGATGGTTATGCAGTCAACTCGAAGAGAGAGCATTTTGGCCACTAGAAAAAGCCAGAGATTTTTTTTATTTCTTGAGATGAAATAATACACTTTTTACATGAACCCCTAGATTGGGTTGATTTTATTTGCTCAATATCTTTTCTTTTTGCAGTAATTAAGATCTTTTTTTTGGATTGATTAAGTTTCAATTTTCTCTTTTTTCCTAAATCAGAATGCAAGAAGACTGACAAAGCTGATATTTTGTTCCTGGTGGATGGCTCCACAAGCATAAATGAAGCAGCTTTTATAAGCATGAAAACATTCATGCAGTCAATGGTGAACAAGACCACAGTTGGTTTGGACCACTCTCGTTTTGGGATCGTTGTCTACTCCGATGAGCCAACAACTGATTTTTTTCTAAAGGATAGTAACTCCAAACAAACTGTTCTCAATGCAATTACAAACATGAAGCAACCAACGGGAAATACCTACACAAGCAAAGCCTTGACATTTTGCTTACCATACTTTGGTGCTGAATATGGCGGCCGCAAAGCTCTGAAGGTACCTCAGATCCTCATGGTTATCACAGACGGGGATGCTAACGACCATCATGGTCTGAAGCCGGCATCTGATGAACTACGAACAAACAAGATCACTGTCTTTAGTATTGGAATAAAGGATGCAGTCAGGGAACAGCTGGAAACCATGGCTGGTGGTGACAAATCCAAAGTCTTCTATGTGGACAAGTTTGACGGCCTGATAAATCTGCACAAGAAAATTTCACCAGTGCTCTGCAATTCCACTAAGCCAGGTAAGAGTAGTCATATGTGAAAATTTTATTGGGGCAATAGTTTGATAGTACTTGTTCATCAGTGATGTGGACTAATGTCTTTCTCTTGCTTTGCTTTGGCAGTTTGTGAAAAGGAGCTGGCAGATGTTGTCTTTCTACTTGATCGATCAGGTAGTATCGAAGATAACAATTACAAAGCCATGCTAAACTTCACCAGAGACATAGTGAACAGCCTTGAAGTTGGTAAAGAGTTCATACATGTTGGACTTGCTCAGTTCAGTGACGACCCTCATGATGAGTTTTTCCTCACCGACTTCACCAACAAGACAGACATGATCGCACACATTGAGAAGATGGAGTACACCGGTGGAAACACCTATCTTGGAAAGGCTTTGCGTCACATTAAGGGGTACTTTCATGCATCGAAGGGTAGCCGTGGGTTTGTCCCCAAGAACCTGGTGTTGGTCTCAGATGGTAATTCTCATGATGACGTGGAGGATGCAGCTGATGATCTCAGGGATTTGGGAATAGAGGTGTTTGCCGTTGGCGTAGGAGATGTCTACGACTTACAACTCCTACAGATCACTGGCACCCCAGAGAGGCTGTTCAATGTGCGCAACTTCGACAGCTTGGTAAAGATCAAGCAAAAGGTGATTGACGCTTTGTGCAAACCTCAAAAAATTGAAAGTAAAGGTGAGTTGAAAAATGTTGTCTGTCACAGTGTCTCGCTGTCTTTCCCACTGTTCCTTAACATCCAAGACTGCCCAAGGTAAATACACATTTCCCTTTACTGCAGGCTGCACCATTGATGTCGCCATGGGATTTGATATCACTCAAAAGACCGGTGCACCTGGTCAGATGCTGGTCAGTGGTCACACCAAGCTGCAAACCTTCCTGCCACAAATTGCTCTTTATCTTTCATCGGCACACAGCCTATGCTGTGTTGCACAGAAAGATGTGGAAACCAAAATCTCCTACCATCTGATCGGTCGTGATGGACAGTCTTTGTATGATACAAATTTTGAAGTTTACAGTGAAGATGTGGTGAAGAAAGTCATGAGCCATCAAGTGTCACAACCTACCTACTTAAACTCCGCCCAGCTGAGGGCCTTCAAGGAGCTGTTCCAAGCCAAGTCCGATGCTAATGTCAAGGTAAGAATGATGATGATCCTCAAAGTTATCATGAAATTATGTCAGGCTGACAAAATGCACCTCATTCTGTGGCTGCAGTGTGCTTTCAGCAGCTAACGTGACAGGGCGGCTTGTGTAATGGAGAAGTCATTAGTCAAAGCTCTGGAAAGTATCGTCAACCTAATAACCACAAGTAACATTGAGTATTCAATAGGTCACGCTATAATAGTTGGGGCTCTCAAAACCAACAAATTCAAGTCTCACGGTGTTACCATTTATCCTCTATGTCCCCAGCAGGATCATCTGTACAAAATGTTATTTTACCCATCTAATAGTTGTTGCTATCTCAGTCTGGACCAAAGCACTGAACCGGGTCAGGACATACCCAGACAAACTGTGAGACTCTCCCATGAAAGCCCGTCAACA
This sequence comes from Decapterus maruadsi, assembly GCA_030347415.2. Lineage (NCBI taxonomy): Eukaryota > Metazoa > Chordata > Actinopteri > Carangiformes > Carangidae > Decapterus > Decapterus maruadsi. The sequence continues at coordinate 1,327,723 of CM064894.1, forward strand.
AGCTAACATGTGACTGACCTTATCTTTTGTAGGTGCTGGTGATCTTCTCAGACGGAGTGGATGATGTGATGAACCTGCAGGAGGAATCGGAGCGCCTGAGACAGTCGGGTAAAAAGTTGTTTCCAATGTTCTGTTGAGAAGAATGATGCACCACTGAACTCTCTGACGTAGATTTAGCTCCTTAACGAGGGTTCATCTGGGTGGCCTTTTCCATTTATTTTTGTCTTTGTCTACCATATAGTCAGTCAACAACATTTTGCTGTTGTGTGATGTGTCTGCAGGGGTCAGCGCTCTGCTGATCGTGGCTCTGGAGGGAGTGCGGGACACCGCCCGGCTGCAGATGTTGGAGTTCGGCCGTGGATTCACCTACCAACGCCCCCTGACCATCGGCATGCCAAACGTAGCCAGCACCATCTTCAACCAGATTGTAAGTGCTGTGTGTGTCTGTGTTGTTGGTGCATCACCTCTCCGCCTCTGTCTGCTGCTAGGAAATGAGTTGGTGTGATGTGATGTGACAGAGTCAGACAGCGAAACCCCCTGCTGCAGGTTTTAGTGTATTATATAACCTGCTGTTGTTTTCTCCTCCTCTCTGCAGAACATGGTGTCGGACAGGGAATGCTGCAATGTCTCATGCAAATGTTCAGGACATGAGGGCCCCCGTGGTTCTCCAGGTAGACCAGGGTCAAAGGTCAGCACAGTGCATTACATGTTAACTCCATGGGAATGGCTAGTGGCTACGTCATCACATTCTAAAACATCACTTCCGTGTCCAATCGCAGGATATTCAGAATAGAAACAATAGGCAGAGCCGGGTCAGAAATACCGCGGGAGCTTTCATTTATGAATAAATAAACATAAATATTCATGTATATGAATTTAATGCACAATATAGCATAAATATATACGACCGTAAAACTTAAGGGCCGAGTCCCAATTTGCCGCGGGTCCCAGGACCCGAGGACCGACGAGACGCCGCTGAGCTGGTTGCTCCTGCCCGGTCTGTCCACTCCTCTCATCTGCACTTCAGCACAGTGTCGGCTCGGCTCGGCTCGTTCCTCGTTTTAAATGACTTACGCTATTAGTCCTTTTAAAAGTGGCGTAAACACACAGGTGCTGAAGTGAGGGAGGAGGGAGAGACTGGGTGTCCGCGGGGTTGTTGCAACTTGCGGCGCATCGGCGGAGCACCGACATGACGAGCGGTCTCGTAGCCTACCTGTGCGGGCCAGGACCGCGGAGGTCAGCGAGACAGAGAACGAGTCCGCCCCGGCCGTATCGGCTGTGTTTACCGTTTCAGGTGTCATACATGGTTAGACAGATGTATTAGTTCTCTAACACATCCTAAAGTTTGACTTGTCAGAGTTTTTCAGTAGAGAAGCAGCTCAGGTTTAAGTGTCAGGACTCGGGAGTCACTGTGGGGACGAAAGATACAGACGTGATCTCGTCCCTCTGCACATGTCTGTCACCGTGCGCACTGTCACACTGTGTGTTACAGGATTAATTAAAACACACAACATAAACAATGCGACCGTATACATGTGTAGATACTACAGGAGGAGGCAGACCGGGTTGCGGTATGTCGCGGTGGTCCAGCAGTGGTCCAGTCACGGAGGAAATGTCAGTTAGCTATGGCTAAGCGCTAAACGTTAGCTCATATAACGTCTCTATGTAATTTATATATGTGTGTGTGTGTGTGTGTGTGTGTGTGTGTGTGTGTGTGTGTGTGTGTGTGTGTGTGTGTGTGTGTGTGTGTGTGCGTGCGTGTGCGTGTGTGCGTGCGTGTGTTTTGGGGGGGCAACAATGAAGAACATGCATTTCTGTATACGTTCGCAGCAGGGGTTGGACACGGAAGTGATTCGTGACGTCACACTAGCCATTCCCATACATTCTCAGAAATAATAGAAGGAGTGGTCGGTGGTCAACCTGCTTCTAAAACTTTTTATGGATTATAAACAGGGTTCAGTTGGACAGAAGGGTCAGCAAGGCTTCCCAGGAGACGAGGGAGTCAGTGTAAGTGTTTCAATCAATGTTCATAAGTAAAACAAGTATGATCAAATGTAATTGTTACATGTATGTTGTTTTGATAAACCTGCAAATACTATAAGGTTTCAACAATCTTATAGTATTTCCAATCCAAATGAATACAAATTAAGTTTTTATTATTTTTTATATACTCTATATATCTGCATGTTCAAATTTGTGTATTTGTTTATATGAACTTGTGTCCTCATTTATCCAGAGGATTAGGAAGGTGTGTGTCACATCTATGACATCATCACCTGATCACAGATATTTAGTATGGTTTCCATTAATCAGTACCAAAACATCTGGATGATGAGACTGACAGAAATGTCATTCATTCAATTTCATCACTTTCCTTGTCATTTTCCAGCATGTGATCCTCTTTTAATGACATCGTTTTCTTCTTCTGTGGTTTAATAACACATGAGTGGAACTACAAACTGTTTATTAATATACAACAAGCATCTATTGACTCAGGAAAATACCATTAAATCGTGACTCATGTGTATGGCAAGTAATCGTCAACTTGAAATGTCATGATGTCATGTAGGGTGAGACACTACAGGCCAGTTTTTACAAGGTTTTTACAGAGTGGTTTGTTGACATTCACAGCCTGATTTATACAACATTTTATTCCTAAAAACATGGAGACATTTGTTTAGTTTAGTTTTTTTTTAGGGCTGGTGACGGTGTTTTCTCATTTACAGAGTGATAAGAAGAGATCCCCGCTGTATACATTTGACTCTAATATATCAACAAAATAAAACTTTTGTGCATTGTTCCAATTTCTGTTCTAGAAATGCAAATTAGATATTGCCTCATTTCCATATTTAACGTTTCATCGTGATATCTGTCAGTTTGTTTGTTTTTTAATTTAGTTTATTCCACCTGTAGTGTCTCACCTTATAATGATCTGAGTTCAGAAAACTGTCACATCTGGAGACCTGGTCTCAGAGCTGTGGAGCAGAACTCAGAACTCCTTTTTTCCTCCGTTCCTTCTTTCCTGTTTTTAATGTTCTATCATTTTTTGTTAAAATTGCAAAAGACATTGCTTTTGTTCACTCTCTGTCTGTTGCTGCAGGGCGATCGAGGGCCCCCCGGGCCGAGTGGACCCCAGGGCCTGCAGGGCTGTCCTGGAGTCAGTGGACAGAAGGTCGAGTACTTTTACATCAACTAGTAACAGTGACATGAAACACCATGATGGTGTGTTTGACTTGTTGTGTTGTGTGTGCAGGGCTCTCGAGGCGTCTCAGGCAACAGGGTGAGTCAAAGAACAAGGAACAGGAAGTGCAGCGAGTGGACGAGAGTTTAGTTCAGACTGAGTCGCACTAACACACAACTGTTGTCAAACGCTACAGGGGGAGATCGGAGAGGACGGGCTGGACGCGATCAACGGAGAACAGGTACAAACTTCAACATCTACGTCTGATAAGCTCCTCTCTGTGTTCTAGTTATATCCATACAGTAGGTCTCTCATAGAAAACTACACTGTGATGGTGTTTTCATCAACAACACAGGAGAAGAGGAAACATGGAGCTAGTTTAGGTTTTCTAACGAGCTGTGATAATCAGCCGCAGGTTTTTTAGTCTCTGAGCTTTGATCTCTTTCTGTTGTTGTGTTTTTTCAGGGAGTGACGGGAGTAGACGGAGAGAAAGGAGAGAGAGGACACCCAGGAAACCCAGTAAAAAAATAAAAGATTTATATGTTGACGATCATTTTATTTGTGTGGAGTTACTTTAAGTTGAATATTTCAGTCACAGTCGGAGGCTTTGACCTCTGACCGCTCTGGCTGATCTGTCGTCCTCAGGGTATCCCAGGCATCACAGGGGAACCCGGGCTGAAAGGAGAGCGAGGACTGAGAGGAGATCCGGTGAGTATGATCCCGAACTGGCTTCTCACTTCACCACGCTATGAGATAATAACACAACGTTACCACACAGAGTTGTTTTAGAGGGAAATTCATGCAAAACCTCTGATGCACGTTGCCTTCAGGGACAGTTTTTCATCAACAGTCTCTGTATTTCCCTCTAAAACAACTCTGTGTGGTAACGTTGTGTTATTATCTCATAGCGTGGTGAATGTGCAGGTCACAACTTGTCCACCAGAGCGTTGTGGAGTTGTTGGATTGTGTATTTGATGAGTTTGATGAGGGAAACCCAGAAATCCCATGAGCCTCCGTAGCGTAGCTCTGAGCAGCTCACGGCTCTGCTCCGCCGTTCTAAAAACAGCTTGCACTGACAATTAAAGGTAACGAACCTACTGCTATGACTATAGGGATTATGGTGATGGGACAATTTGCCAAAATGTTGAACTATCCCTTTAAGGCAACATAAATAGAAAATACCACCACCAAAAAAACAAAACTGCAACACTAGCTCCAACCCACCAAGAGTGAGCCGTCGGTAAACTGCAGATCAGAGACGGCTCCTTCAGGAACCTCTTCAGAATATCAGATGAAACAGAAACAAAGCGACCTTCTTCTTCTTCTATTTGCTTACAGTCTCTCTGCGGTGACGTCACACTCCCCAGCTTTTTATTTAAAAAAAAAAAACACTTTAAATTTAGCATCTGCTTTGTCCTGTGTTAGAAAGCGGTCACAGCTGGAGCACATGGCTGGAAGCTCATGAAGGGAATTCTCCTTTTGAACAATCGCGCACAGGATGTGATGATGAATCACAACATCACTTTCATTTATATAAGTGTGGTGAGAAAATACAAGGACGACTCCCAGAATGCTTTGCTGTGTTTACAACGGATGGAGATGGTTTTAATACAATATTCTCAGGAATCAGAAACTTTATTGATGACCAGGGGGAAACGAGGGAGTTACAGTCGCTCCCCCTGCAAAGACAGGAGGCAACGACGTGGAGAAAGATCCAAAATAAAGATTCATGTGTGTTCTGGGCTACAGGGTGAATCCGGTGCTGACAACAATCGCCCTGGACCCAAAGGAGAACCGGGGAACCCAGGGCAACCGGTAAGAAACAACCTCACAGAACAGAACCAAACAAGTTGATGCTGATTGATGATTATAGATTATAGATACATGTTCACTGTGTGTGTGTTGACATCATCATCCACAGGGTCGGCCTGGAGCGGATGGGAAGGCAGGTGGAAACGGAGTCATTGGGAACCCGGTAAGATTCCTGACCTCCATTTTATCCAAGGATTTTATGCTTTTTCTTCTTTGTTACATTTACATCTTGTATATTTTTTTCTAATACAATATATTCTTATATTTATATTTCACTTTTAGCCTCATGGTGGTTAACTCATTTTTTGTCTTGTGTTATTATAAATTTGGACCAACTTGTTATCGTATTGTAACGTATCGTAACGTATCGTAGCATATTGAGTTGTACGTTTAGTTCTTTTCTTTTTTTTGTTTGTTATGCTCCATAGCTAACCTTAGCATTAGCAGCTGTAGAAATATGTATTTGTGATGATAATTAAAAGCCCCCGGGATGCAATCGGGACGAAGAGGGTTCTTTTTGCACTGAAAATCACTGTCACTACACAGTGCACAACTTCTTGAGACTGTCGAGATTTGCAAAAGACCTGTGGAATCAACAATCCACAGAATGAAAGTTACTACGCAGCTCTGTGTCGCGCTGCACTTCATAAACATGATTCGATTCGATTCTGGTATTAATTCAAGTCGGAGGTATGATTATATGTAAATTCACAAATAAAAGCCGAGTCTCAGTTAGAAGCCGGTTCTGTTTCTATTCACTACAAGTTCTTGTGAATGAACAAAACCTCTCAAAGCCCACAATCGCCTGTTTGAGCACTTTATAAGCTGCTTCATCTGTGATGAAAATGAAAATGCGACCCGCTGGGACCCACGGGTGTTAGAGCCGCCGGAACCAAAAGCATTAATTCTTGGTGTGAAAGCTGCCAAAATAAAAAAAAGGACCCGGCCTGATCTATTGGTCTATGATATCAACAACATCGATTTTTGTTTTTTTGTGTGTTTTTCTTGTGTGCTGTTCAAAATAAATTGTAATTAAATCAACATACAATTATTAATTTCTAATCCCCTGAGTAGGGGTTTTATGGCAATAATTATTGATGTCAAAGACAAAAGTAAAGAATCGGGACGTTGCTCCAATTTTCTGGGGACAATTTTGGGATGGTGGTCAAAAAAGTTAGTCTAGAGCCCTGGTTGTGAGTTGTATGTCTTTTTTATTATTATTTATTAATTAGAGCCTAAAATCTCTTTGATATGTAATGTATTTCTGTTGTTGTTCAGGGACCAGATGGGAGGAGAGGCCAACCTGGGGCGAAGGTATTAACTCTTTATTTAAGTTAATGTTTCTATTAGGGGTGTGCATTGGCACTGTCCTCCCGATTCGATTCGATTACGATTCAGAGGGTAACGATTCGGTAATTGCGATGCATTGCAATGCATCAAAATTCTACTGCACACAACACGGCAAATTTTTCATCAGTCATGAGATATTGAACAACAGATTTTATCGGCTGCTATGTTAGTATTATCACTCTCTTGTATCTTTGACATAACATTGAATGGTACAGGATATTGCATATGGCATTTTCAAACCTGAAACTCAAAATCAATGTGACTGAAAGTCTATGGGGCTTTTATTTTGAAGGGCCAGATACAGGAAGTAGTGACACTTTTTTGTTGTTTTTTTTTACAGGCACGGCAAGTTTTTTTTTTTTTGTCTAAATCGCTGTGTGCTGCTGCTTGCTGCTTATTATGTCACCACGGAGCAGATCCATGATCGCGCCGCTGCATCACAGACCCGGCCCCCAGCCTGAGCTCAGTCACTCACCCTCCTCCTCTAGCCTGGGCTACTGTATTTATAAGTGATAAACGGGCGTACTGCCTGTAGTAAACAGTAAAACCCGACCGGCTTGTTGAATCTCGGACCTTCATGAGTGTTAATTAATGAATTCTCAACCCGACCGCGGGTAAAAAAAAAAAAAGAAAAGAAAAAGAAAGCCAGCAGCAACACTGCTACTAGTGCTGCCGTTAGCAGCTACAGGCTGCGCATGGCGCAGAAATGGGAGGTACTAATTGAAACTTCATAACTTTATTTGAGGCCAGAAAATAAACAGGGACATAATCGATTATGGAACGTAGCCGCATCGATGCTGAATCGCGCATGTCCCGCATTGCAATGCATCGCCGAATCGATTATTGTTGACACCCCTAGTTTCTATCCCGTTACCTTGAAACACCCGTATTTTACTGTTTCTTTGCATTTTGCAGGGCGCACCAGGAGGTAAAGGAACTAAAGGAGACCCAGGTAGCCCAGGTCCTGCTGGTCCACAGGTGAGTGATCTGTCAGCGAAGTCAGCGCTCAGTCCTGCATCACTCCCTGAAAACTGAAAACATTTTGAGTTGTAGCAGAGAGAGAGAAATCAACAAAGTGCAGCAAAGAGAAATAGACAAAACAGAGGAATGTGCTGCCCATGAACAATAACACCCGAGTCGAAACAGAAACTCATGTGAAACACACATCAAATAAAGCTACAACACAATAAAAGTTGTTTTTTCCAGTGGAGGCTGGACCCTGACGATCATGAAGGTAATTAGTTAGAGGACAATGTGTAGCCAGCATCTCTAGTAAATCTGGTTATTAGAACAAAATTCTCTTTCCCACGGGCATTTTTTTTAATTTTTTTTTTTTAACTTTGACCTACTTTTATCAGACGATTTAATGTGTAAGAAATGCATGTCAAGTAAAACATAAAATAACCTAGTATGTCAGTAGAGACTTAGGAATCATGTTAATCTGAAATACTGATCTAACTGACAACAATAGTGCAGCCAGAATATTCACTTTTTTACTACTATACTGCATTGTAGGACTGCACAAATAATTGATTCACATTCCATTAGACATATTTCTTTCTAAAAATTAGAGTAATCCCACAAATGTTGTGTATTTTGTAGTGAAATACAATAAGCAAAGGAAAATCTTCATAATAACAAGGAAAGAAAGAAAATAAATTGATAAAAGTACAAAAAAACAGTAAATTAGAGAAATAAACAGAAATATAGTATATGTATATTAATATATTCGTCTTATCTCTACAGACAACTCAGAGCTGCAATCTTCAGTATTTAATTTTTAATTTTCCATCTTTTCAGACAATCTGGTTCAAAATATTCACTCTTTACCATATTATTTGCAGCACACTAATCACGTTTGTGGTTTTTATTTTGTGTTTTGGCCTTTTGCGCCATCCACCACTCCATCTTCCAGGTTGCCAGTTCCCACTGAGTTTGAGGACAGATGCCAGAATGGCTCCATTTCTCCTGGACACACACCGAGCTTTTTACGCTGTTTTCCCAGCACATGTTTATACAGCTTTATCTGCTTAATTTCCTTCTGTTACTACTACTGTTATCCTGACAAACTGCTCATTACAAGCTGCACCAATAATATGAAATGTTGCAGCGATACTTCCTGTCTGTCACCCGTCCCCCCACCTCGCATTGTGAACTTGTGTGTGAATTTATAAAAGTTGTCAGTAGAGGAAAGTGAACTGTTTATATTTTCTCATGATAACATTAAATATTTACACAGCTAAGAGTCATTTAGCATTATGAACATTAGTTAACGCTGGCGTTTGCGAACATAAGTTGACGGGTCATTTTCTCCTGATTTGTCTGAAATTTGTACATTTTGGAGTCAAAATGTTCAGAAGAGATGTGGTCTGTGAAAAATGAGTCCAATAATTACACACAATTACAAACACGATTCATTGGCTTCTCACACTCTCACGCCACACCTCCAATTTCTGATGCACGGCGTCTGAAGACCCGACCGAGTCGTTTGTATATGTTATCGGGCTGAACGCGGCTCAAAGTGACTTATCAGATAGATCAGATGCTGTTGGCTAAAGGTACATAGGCTGAAAATACAGTTATAGAAGGCTGGAAATCACAGGGGGTTCATCAGTTCATCAATCATCAAATTTGTTCTTGATTCATTGGCACTATGCCACACATTGGTCTACGTGTGGGAAACACTGCTATTAAACAGTATAATTGAAAAGCTAAAACAACTTTAGAGACCCCCACTTCCCCGGGGAATCTCACTCCAGCTAGGGACCAAATGTTGGCAGCTCTGCTATATACAAAAATGTAAACTGACTATACTCTAAACAATGTGTACAAGAATAACTATGAAGAATGAAGAATGAGAGGCTTGGGTTTAAAATGTTAGGCTAAAATACAACAAGCACTTACAGCTCAACATAACTTCGTAAAGTGGAATTACGTCACACTACTTTGTGTAATTGGTCCATAGACTGCTTATTTCCTAAAGGGGGCGGCGTCACTGTCTGCTGGTCTCCTAAAGGGGGCGGCGTCACTGTCTGCTGGTCTCCTAAAGGGGGCGGAGTCACTGTCTGCTGGTCTCCTAAAGGGGGCGGAGTCACTGTCTGCTGGTCTCCTAAAGGGGGCGGAGTCACTGTCTGCTGATCTCCTAAAGGGGGCGGAGTCACTGTCTGCTGGTCTCCTAAAGGGGGCGGAGTCACTGTCTGCTGGTCTCCTAAAGGGGGCGGAGTCACTGTCTGCTGGTCTCCTAAAGGGTCGGAGTCACGGTCTTCTGGTCTCCTAAAGTACGGGCACACCAAAAGCTTCAAAGTCCAAGACTGGTCTCATTTTCAAAGGAGAGCCCGGAGTCACTGTCTGCTGGTCTCCTGAAGGGGGCGGTCCAAAGTCATGGTCTGGTCAACTTTATTTCCTAAAGGGGCGGCAACCGGCGACAACCTGTCAGAATAGAGATGTCCGTGCTGCTGTTTTTTTTTTTTTTTTGTATTTCTCCCCAATGACCAGCGGGAAGTTTGAGTCACTGTCTGCTGGTCTCCTAAAGGGGCTGTTTTGGAGCTCAGACGGTCTGCTTGTCTCCTAAAGGGGGTGAGGTCAATGTATGTTGGTCTCCTACAGGGGGCGGAGTCATGGAGAAATCCACAGAACATAGAGACAGGAAACTGATTCGTAGTGGAGTGTCTTGTTTCTAAACCATCTTTGTTGCACCATATGTCGTACTCTGGTGTGTTAGCTTAGCGTTAACTCTGGTCACCAAATAGCACATAGGTACACACCTTTATGGAGGTCATAAAGCTCCAAATTAAGTGTGTTTCTCTACCATAGACCGTAAACGTGTTGAGTCTACAGAGACTCACTCTTGTGGTCAGGAGAGGAACTGCAGCTGCTGGTCTTAACACTGCAGTAGGTAAATTTACTTTATTAAAGGTAAAGTGTGTAATAATAGGCAAAATCTGGATCTACTACCCGTCAATATATTTGTATATTTGTATAAATGTATAATCACTATAACATAAAAGTTCATTAATCATTATTCTTTATTATCTTCATGTCACAGCCACAGACCCCACTGTAACTCTTTCCGTATTGTGTGTTAATATAGAACAGTTGAGCAAAAATTGTGGGTTTAATACGTTTTACAGATTTTGAAAAAACAGAGTGATGGACTCTGGATAATTTGTATTTAAGTTTAAATGTACAAAAGTTTCTAAAGTAGGGGTGACATTTTGGTGAAAGTTGCAAAACTGGTTGGTCTGTTTGGGAATATTGACATGTTCTCAAATCTGAGCAAATCTGGCATGGGACCGGACCTTTGTGCAAAGTTTGGTGATTTCTCATGTATGGGAAGTAGGACTTTTAGGAAGAAGAAGAAGAAACTGGTGAAAACGATGGGGCTTAGGCTGCCTGACCCCTACTAAAGAACAAATACGCTGCTTTATCTCAACGTGACGTCTGTGTTTGGTCTGAGAATAAGCTCCAATAAAAACAGCACGGCTCCATAAGAAACAACCAGCAGAGATCATTTAGCTTGGAAAGAGAAATATAGTGCCGTTTAAGGAATCTGCATCAACGTCAACAACTTTGACAGCTTTATTATGAATTTAACTTAAAATACGTTTCAGGTTAAATGTTTTAAATAGTTCGAGGAGAAAAAAAAGACTTTGTTTTGTGGGTTGACAGATTACATTTAACTTCACAGTTGGAGTAAAAGTCAGGAACCATTAGGTTGACTGTTAGCAGGGTGAATTACCTTCAGACGGCTACTTTATTATTGTAAAATACCTCCACAGACTAAAGGTGCACATCAGGTCGATTGGTGACTCTTAGTTGATTGTTGATTGATTACTGTCAGTGTTGAACATGTTTAGTTTAGTTCAGTTTATTAGTTTCTTATGTCGAAGACAATCCCAGTTAATCAACTGTATCAATAACAGTAAAAAAGGCAGCTTAGCCAACATGGCTTTGATAGTTAATGATATTTTAGTTAAAGACACACACACACACACACACACACACACTGTACTGTGTTGGATTCATTTACAGCAGCTGCAAACAGTTTTTCCTCCGTTGCCAAACACACACGGCTCATCGAGAGGAGTGAATGTGCAGCCAATCAGGTCAGAGTGGGGGGGTAGTATCCCTAACCCCAACCCTGGTGCTGGGAGGAGGAGGAGGAGGAGGAGGAGGAGGAGGAGGAGGAGGAGGAGGAGGAGGCGGGGGCGGGGGATTGGCAGCTTGTGTTGCGGTAACTGCTTCTGGCTCAGGGTCAGACTTCCTTGGAAATCCAGTGGAGCTGCGTGTGTGTGTGTGTGTGTGTGGAGCAGGGAGGAATCTGAGGAGGAGGAGGAGGATGAAGCCAATAGAAATGACAGATTTTCCCTCTGGATTCCAGCCATTCAATGTGTCGACTCGTACTTGTGTGTGTGTTTGTGCAAAACGACCACAAACTGAGAGACTGACTCATGTTCACAAGTGCAAAGGCCAAACGTCAGAAATACTGTAGATACTGGGTTCAGCATGTAACGATAAAGCCCGTTCTCTGGGTTTAAATCCATTTATTATTGTCAGAACGTACTTTCATATTCCTTTTTTAAAAGCCCACAGTTTGTTCCACTGTTTGACTCCAGTGGCTGAGACAGAAAAGGATTTCAGCGTAGTGGTCACTCTCCTCATGTTTCCTTGCTGCTGAGCAGCATTACACTTGTGACGTAGTGACAGTGATCTGTCTGTACGTTAGTCAGGTTAGGTTCAACTGCATTCATCCCAAAGGGAACATTCATTCAGCAGCATATTTTGAGAGAAACAAGACTGTTTGAATTATAAATAAATCACAAACTATATAAAATGTTCATAATATTAATACATAATCCATAAAAATACTTCCTGCTGCCGCGTCCCGTGTGAACTGGGCGTAAACAGCTGGATGGATCACAAAGCAGCTGACTGGCTTCATGCAGAAAGTTCTCCAGGTGAGTTTCTGCAGGACTGTCCTTAAACCCGCTCCATGTCTCCTCTGCAGGGACGCCAAGGGCCCAACGGGGAACCGGGACCGAAAGGGATCTCTGGATTTCCTGGACCTCAGGTCAGTACCACCTTGTTTTGACTAGAAATAAGACAAATATTCTTGGTAAGATTCTGAGTTTTTGCAGTGTAGACCTGTTGCTGTTGCTGCTGCTGTGGTCCAGTGGCTCTGGACCTGGACCTGGACCTGGACCTGGACCAGACGCCTCATTAACAGAACCAGACGATCACAGAGGTTGAACAAGAGACAGAGGAGGTCATGCAGGGTGCTGGGTGTGAATCCCCACATGGTGTTGTCTCTGCACAGTGACCCACTGGACCACAGCAGCAGCAGCAGCCGGACTCTCTCACTGTCTTTGTGTCTGGTTTTAATCACACCAGTGAACCTGAGTTCACTTTATGAAAACACTCCTCATTATTAGATCATTTATTTCACTTCCTCACGTTTTCTTCCTCTTCTTCTGCTCGGTTTACTTTAAGAACTAACACCGTCCCAGTCGTGCACTGCAAAAACTCAAAATCTTTCCAAGAATATTGGTCTTATTTCTTGTCAAAATGTCTCATTTCTCGTCAAAACTAATCTCATCACCTAAAAATTAACTTGTTTTCAGATAATTTTCACTTGTTTCAAACTAATTTTCACTTGAAATCAGCAGAAAAAAGTTTTTCGGTCTTATTACAAGCACAAAAAACTTGCCCCATTGGCAGATTTTTCCACTTATTTCGAAAAATTAGTTTGAAACCAGTGAAAATGATCTGAAAACAAGTTAATTTTTAGGTGATGAGATTAGTTTTGACTAGAAATGAGACATTTTGACAAGAAATAAGACAAATATTCTTGGAAAGATTTTGAGTTTTTGCAGTGTGGTTCTTATCTCATTTTTCACTTTTTTATTAGACATGTCACATTGATTTTAACTGATGTAAATGGCTTTTTTTTTTTCTTTTATGATATGGATTTTATGATATAGGATTTTTTTTTTTGGACAGTGAGCAAGAGCGCAAACACCTTTTCTCCTTCTATGATGTGTAAAAATGTTTTCCACAATGTCAGTTTGTCTCAAGCTCGGTAAAAGTGTTTCTCGTTTCCAAAGGCCCAGGTCACAGGTCCAGATGTGCTGTTTGGTTCTGACTTTAACTCTGCTGGTGTGTTTCTTGCAGGGGGCGCACGGAGAGCCTGGACCCCCCGGAACCGGAGGACGTCGGGGAGCGAACGGACAGAAGGTGTGTGACATCACTTCCTGTCTCGTCAGTCGTACCGAGAGCAGATGAAGTTAGATGATCTGTGTCTGAGCAAAGTCTGAATCTGGTTGTGAAAGTATTTGGTCACGACCCAAAGTCATCAGAGTTCATCATTATCAAATAAGATCAGAAGGATTCATCACTTCATGAGGATCCAGGTGTGTGTGGAGATGTCTGGTGTGTGTGGCCAATAGAAACAAGATAAAAGTCATAAAACATCAAGACTTCAATGGAGGAAATTACAATGAACTAGAATGTCATTTTTTAAAATCTTGGAAACAGATCACAGAGTTCAGTCGACAAAAGAATTAAAAAAGTCTTTTTCCTGTGAAGTGTTTGGAGTAATGATGTTTTTAGAACTGAGTTGAGTCTGGAGAAGAAGGTTTAGAACTCTGATCTGTTGTTTCAGGGTCAACCAGGAGATCCAGGTGTGAAGGGAGCTCCAGGGTCCGAGGGACCCAGAGGAGCGCCGGTACGAAGCCGAACATCAACTACAGTTCAATATGAAGTGTGTGTGTTAATATGAGACTGAGCAGCCTGGTTCTGTTGCAGGGTCAGGACGGGAGAGACGGCCATGGACCTCCAGGACCTAAAGGTGCCAAGGTAAAAGAAATACCTAAAGGTTTAGACCTCGTCATCCTAAACCACAGACTGACCTCTGACCTTCTCTATGCAGGGAGATGCTGGTTTTCCTGGATACCCTGGAGGATCGGTGAGTCAGAGCCAAACCCTGATAAATAACTTAGACTAGAGTGTTGTATGTAGATCTGTTTTAGGCTCAAAGTGTAAAAACTAAACGTCTCGGACAAGGAGCTGCAGAGAAACCACAAATCTCTGCAGGAATCAGTATTTATTTATTCATACTTCTTAGATAGTTCAAGCTGTTTTCATTTGCATTATTTACATAATTGATTTGACTGGATCCTGAACTTGCTGACTTGTGCAGCTTAGTTTCGTCTCTGAGAAGCTGCTGTTGTGTTGCAGGGTGACCCCGGTGACAAGGGAACCAAAGGATATCCAGGTCGTGACGGAAACGACGGCCGAGATGTGAGTGAAGCAGCAACTCTCTGTTTGTCGCTTTGGAATTAAATTTAACTGGGATTTTTATCCGTCATGTGTGACTTTTCCTTGTGGTCCGATCCACCCAGGGGAACTCCGGCAGACCAGGAGATCCAGGCACACCTGGAGATCCGGGTTATATAGGACACAGGGTAAGACAGGGATCGAACGGTTGGGGTGTATTCAGACCTGTGGCCCGTTTGCTTTGTTCTGAGTAGCGGCTAAAACAAAACAGTTGCTGCATTTTTCTTTTGGGTTATTTGTGTTCACAAGGTAACTGTCCCAAATGGGCCGAAGGTGGTCCATGGTCCATGTGCAAACCAGCTGTTGTCATTGGTCAGAAGTCTTACCTGGAGGAAGAGGAAGTTACCCAGGAAAAAAAAACATGGAATAGAGGTCTCAAATGAAAAAAAATTAAAATCCAACCCGGTCCAAACTGCGGTTGGCGATCTCGGTCTGCTTGTTTTATTTCACATCCGAACCAAACGAACTGATCTTTGGGGTGAAACGCTCCCTGTTCCAGAACAACTGCTCCAAACGAGCCAGGTCTGAATGCACTCTGGAATAAAGAATGAGCAGAGTTGACGTTGTTGACGTGTTTCCTCTGTCCAGGGTCACAAAGGTCCTCCTGGAACCAGAGAATATACTGTGAGTCCACCTTAAATCCACCTTAAATCCACCACACTTCACACTTCACACTGTGTTCTGTGTCTAACACCGTCTCCTGTGTGGTCTCAGGACTGTCAGCTGGTCACCCTCATCAAAAACAACTGTGGTGAGTGATGGAAACACAAACACATACACACACAAACATGTTACACTCAGAAAACCAAGAGGTTCTGACCCGTTTCTCTGTCTCTCTGGTCCACAGCCTGTTCTGCTGGTGCGTACCTCTCTGTGTTGTGTATCTGTGAACAGTGGTGGTGGTGAGATCCACTACTGGTCAATCCACTGATCCACACCTCTCACCCCGATCCCTCTCTGGTCTCATGTGTGTGGAGTTGATTTTGGACTCAAGTTATTGGTGAGATCAGACTCAGAGTTGATGATGATGAACGGCTGAGGTCCAAGTTCAGGACACAAGAGATGAGCTGGATAGATAAACAAATAAGTTTGACAAAAAAGAGTGAAGCAAGGGAATCATTAAAAGAAACAGGGGAGACATTAAAGACAAAAATGTTGAAATGGGTGTAGTAGTTTTTTCCATCGCATGCACTCGGAATAAAAAAAAAGTCAAAAAACTAAATAACACATACAACAATCATCTGAAGCTTTGAGTTTGACAACAAGGTCCAAATTGAGATGTCGTCTAGACAACAGGGTGAGAACATCTCAACAGCTTCAGCTTTTGTGGGGTGTTTCCAGTCTGCGACGTGCAGATCCCTGTGTTCGATCAAAAGTTGGTCCAAAAGAAGGAACAGTGGTGAATTACAGGGCCACAAAGATCAGTGGTCAGAAGTCAGGGCTCATTGCTACTCAAACTGCTGAAGAAGATCGTGCTGGTTCTGAAGTTTGTTGTGTCGACTTGGAGTCCATCCATTCAACCATCTTCAACTGCTTATCCAAGACTGGGTCGTGGAGGCAGCATATCCACCAGACTTCCCTTTCCCTGGCTACAACAGGCTCCAGGCCCCAGCTCTGACTGGGGGATTCTGAGGCGTTCCCAGACCAGGTTGGAGATATGTGCTGTGTCTCAATTCAAATACTTCCATACTTATACCAATTATTTTGAGTATTCACACTGACAAGGATGCCAAAATGCAGTGTACTATAATTACCCGTATGGTGCACTCATAATGGTCAGGCCCACAAAGCAAAAAACAATAACAGTAAAAGTAAGGTGTTCAAGATTGCTAATTGAAATTACAAACAAAACAATCCAGTAGATGTGTTGACGGGCGACAATATCAGTCCAAAAAAGAAGAAAATGCTGGCAACCATTGCGAGTGTTAGTTCCAGTAAGTGCACAATGACAACACTGTCAAAATTTGCGCACTACAGAAGTAAGTACATACTGTAGTCTACATAGTATACTACATGACAGTGTCCTCATGGAAGTATTCAAATTGAGAGACAGTCTCTCCACCTAGTCCTCGGTCTACTCCATTTCCGCCTCCAAGCTGGAGGTGCCAGGAACACCTCCTATGAAAGTGCCATTGAGGCATCCTGACCAGATGCCCGAACCACCTCAACTGACTCCTTTCCACACAAAGGAGCAGTGGGTCTACGCTGAGCCTCTCATGGATGACTGAACTTCTCACCTTATTTCTAAGGGAGACCCCGCCCTATCCTCCTGAGAAAACCCATTTCGGCCTCTTGTATCCACAACCTTGTTCTCATGAACACAGGTGAGGGTAGGAGCAAAGACCGACCGGTAGATGGAGAGCTAGGGGTGTACAGCCAGTGCACTATTTGTATTCGGGTTCGGGTACATCTCTATCAAGAGGTTTGCCTTTTGGCTCGGCTCTCTTTTCATCATAACAGTGCGGTACAGTCATTGCAATACTGCTCCTGCCGCGCCAATTCTCAAGCCAATGTCTCACTCCAGTGTTATTTGAACTCCTTCACTTGGGGCAGAGATTCATTCCCTACCCAATAGTGTTGTAGTCAAGATCACCAAACCCAAGATCGAGTCAAGACTAAGACCAGAGCACACCTAAGGCAAGACAAGACCAAGATATTGAGGGGGTTGAGACCGAATCAAATGTAGTAAAATCCGAGACAAGAGACCAAGACCAAGACCTCTATCTTGACTTTGACCCTGACCCTCGCCCTGACCTTGACTCTGGTCTAGACCAAGACCGGTCTCGAGTACCACAACACTACTTCCCAGAGTAGGCAGTCCACTGCTGAGAACCATGGCTTCAGACTTGGAGGTTCTGATCCTCACCCCTGCTGCTTCACACTCGAACCGTTCCAGTGAGTGATGAAGGTCACAGGCCAATGGTGCCATCAGGACCACATCATCGTCTGCAGATAGCAGCCAAGCGATCCTTACCCCACCAAACTTCATATCCTGTCCATGTTTGTGTGAGTCCAAATGTCATCAAACAATCCAGATGTGCAGATCATGTGAATGCTGCTATGCAGAGGGTGTGGTTATTCTACGCCAGATAAATTGTTGTTGTATCGTCCTCCGACTCTTGGAAACGGCTTGTTTCTCTTTGAGAGTCTTTGTGATTCATTGCTGTAGGAACCTCTTCCTGTTCACTCTAAGGATTCTGGGATTTATCTGACAGCAGCTTTACCTCTTCCAGGAATGTCTGCCTGCCCGGCCTTCCCCACAGACCTTGTCTTCGGTCTGGACATGTCCAAGAACGTGACCCCGACCGCCTTCGAGAGGCAGCGCTCCGCCCTCCTGTCCCTGCTGGATGACATCACTGTCTCTGAGAGCAACTGTCCTACGGGCGCCCGGGTGGTGGTGGTGGCCTACAACACCAACGTCCGGTACCTGATCCGTTTCCAGGACTACCACAGCAAGAAGCAGCTGGTGGAGTCCGTGAAGAACATCGCCCTGGAGCGCACCAGCAACGACCGCCAGCTCGCCGCCGCCATGCGCTTTGTTGGTCAGAACGTCTTCAAGCGCGTCCGAGCGGGGATGATGATGAGGAAGGTGGCCGTGTTCTTCTCTGGTGGACCGACCCAGGACGTCAACGACTTGGTCACCTCCGTCATGGAGTACCGGGCCCTCAACATTTTCCCTGCAATCATCTCTCTGAAGAACACGCCTGCGATTGCCCGAGCCATGGAGGTAGGTCCCTCCTCTCTTTCTTTCTCTTATCAGTCACTTCAGTGTCTTGTGCCCTACCAGAGGGGCTGCATTCAGGAATTAATGCTCGTGAGTCCTGCTGCATTGGGTCCGAGCTTTAACACCCGCAGGTCAGAAGCTTAGAAACCGCTCAAACGGGCGATCGTGGGCTTAGAGAGGTTTTGTACATTTACAAGAACTTGCAGGGAATATAAACAGGCCCAGCTTCGAAATGAGACTTGGCTTTTATTTGTTCCAACCTGGAGCCAGACACGGCCTGGTACTGGAGACAAGAGTCTGTTTGAGACATGGCTTATATTTGAGAATTTAAATTATGTAGTATATGTATTCGGTATGTAAGACTGAGAATATGTCTTTATTCTCAATGTTACTGGTATGCTTTCCATTTGTTAGGGTTGGCACAAGCCAAGGTGTCAACGACTTTATGCATTTTCATCTATTAAAAATAACTTAAAGCTCTAATTACAATTTTTTTATGGCTCCCAAACATTGCCCCAGTGGCCTCATTCTTTAGACCATGGAGGCCAGAATTTACCCCAAAATATTTCCTTAATTTCATCCCCTGGTAGCCTCGTAAACCAGCCTCCCCCGGAAATGCATTCAATTCATTTCTCAGGGGGAGTCTGGCCTCATCCCCGTTGAAACCGTTTCGCCAGAAATCGGCCGTCTACCGAGCCAATCAGCGTCGCCGCTGTGGATTGACACAGCACGTTGGCCAATCAGGGCCTGAAAACATCGCTACATGGACTGGACTCACCTACAACAAACATGGCGGAGCTATCAAACAGCGGCGTAAAAACAGCAGTAAGGGAAGTTCTAAATGAAATACCATCAATTACAGAACTTAAACTAGAGCAAGAGCAAAAAACGTTATCGCTGTTCTTCTTCGGTCCCTGATTGGCTCGTGCTGTGTCAATCAGCTCGTTGGCCAATCAGGGACTGATTGGCTCGGTAGATCAGTTTCGAAAACAACGGAGATGAGGCCAGACTCTCCCTGAGAAATGAATTGAATGCATTTCCCGGGGAGGCTGGTTTACGAGGCTAATCCCCTGGCTGATTGGACCAGGAAGAGGCGTTTAAGTGCTCTTGGACTTCGGCCCAGCAGGACCAGAGCCTGAAGAACTCTCTGAGCTCTTGATGATCAGCTGAATAAGTCGTTGAACCAGACGAGAGAGATCAGGGAAAAAAAAGGGTTTTTGTTTAGTTTGGTGAGTGAGTTTGGAGACATCCCAGACCTTCAGCAGTTTGTCTTAGAGGATAAAAAATGGATTCTTGTGCTTAACGACTGTTTTGACTCCATATTAGAGCAAGATCAGTGGAACAAGAGAGGGGAGTTCTTCTCTCAGAGCCAGACACTGAGCTCCCTGTCTTTCTAATGTTTCCTCTGGGTTAATCCACTCTGAGTGATGACAGCCTCTGTTTCATCTCAGGTTGATGACACGAGACACTACGTCCTCACGGTGCTGGGGAGGGACATGGCTGCCGACTTGAGGAGTGTGAAGAACTGTGCCATCTGTTACGGTACGTCAAATCCATCCCAGGCCCCAGTTCAGATCGAATGTTGAAGATTCTGAGATCAGATGAGATCATGTCATCCAGTTTAATCTGAATCAAACCCTCAGTTTGTGTTTTTCAGAACTTTTTGGTAGGGTCAGGAAAACTTTGATCCAAAACGTCAGGATTATTGTGATCCAGCAGTTTGGTGAATTCAGAAACAAAATTTGATTTAAATTAAATTCAAACAGGTCAAATAAACAACATTTATCATCATTGATTCATATTTTGCGCCTGATTTTTAAGTAAATAAAGTTAACTTTTGATTATTCCACAAATTAAGAACTTGTTCCCAACTATTGGATAATGAAATAAAATCTGTACCTGTACCTGTTGTTTAAAAAAAGAAAAGAAAACTGGTGAAATTTATCAAAATAAGTTTTAAAAAAATTGAATAGTAGAAATAGTAGAAAAAACTGGTTTAAAAAAAAAAGGAAAAATTCTAGAAAAAAGTGATCAAACTTTGGGAAGAAAAAAGTGAGAGAAATTCGGAAAAAAATGGGAAAATTAAAAAAATAAAAGTGGGAAAATTTCGGGAGAAAAAGTTTTAAAAATTCAAAAAAAAAAAAGGATTTTTTGGGGGGGGGACATTTTTTAAAACGTTTTTAAAATTCAAAAAAAAAAAGGTGATAAAATTTAAAAAAGAAAAAAAGTGGGAAAATTTCAAGAAGCACTCCTCTCCCCTTACTTAGCACTCCTCTCTCCTTACCCCTCAGGCTGCACTTGAAAATTAGAAATTCTGTTCTTAATTTGCTTGCCTGGTTAAATAAAGGTTAAAAAAAAAAAAAAGTGGGAAAATTTCAAGAAAAAAGTTTTTAAAATTCTAAAAAAAAAAAAGTGATAAAGAATTTTTTTAAAAAGTGGGAAAATTAAAAAAAAAAGTTTTTAAAATTCTAAAAAAAAAAAAAGTGATAAAATTTAAAAAAAGAAAAAAAGTGGGAAAATTACAAGAAAAAAGTGGGAAAATTTCGGGAAAAAAAAGTTTTTAAAATTCTAAAAAAAAAGTGGGAAAATTTAAAAAAGAAAAAAAGTGGGAAAATTACAAGAAAAAAGTGGGAAAATTCAAAAAAAAAAGTTTTTAAAATTTTAAAACAAAAAATTGATTTAAAAAAAAAAAAAAAGTGGGAAAATTTCAAGAAAGAAGTTTTAAAAATTCTAGAAAAAAGTTATTTTATTTCAAGAAAAAGTTGGGGACCCCCCCCCCCTCCCCAGACCACACTTTGAGGACCACTGCCCTAATGCCTCAGGTATGCACTATTCAGTTGACTGATGTTTGACTCCGGTGCTCAGACCCCTGCACACACCCGGACCGATGCACCTTCAGCCACGAGCTGCAGCCCCAGCAGGTGGACGTGGACCTGGCCGTGGTGCTGGACGGCTCCAGGGAGGTGCAGGCCGACGAGTTCGCCGGCGCTCAGCAGCTCCTGGGTTCGGTGGTGGAGCAGCTGGTGGTGAGCCAGCAGCCTCGACAGGCCTCCGACCGGGCCCGGGTGGCCGTGGTCCAGCAGAGCGGAGCCCAGACCCCCCAGCTGGAGTTCGGCTTCGCCACGTACCAGAACCGGGACTCGATGCGGAGCCACCTGGTCCAGAGGATGCGGCAGCGGGGCGGCTCCTCGGAGCTGGGCCAGACGCTGCAGTACACCCTGAGGGAGGTGCTGCGAGGCCCGGCCCGCAGGAAGAAGGTGCTGCTGGCCGTGGTGGGCACCGAGACGTCCTCCGCCGACCGGGCCCTGCTGCGGCGCGTCTCCCAGAAGGCCCAGTGCGAGGGCGTGGCGCTGTTCGTGGTGACGGTGGGCGACCGCTACAGCCGCACGCAGGCGGAGCAGCTGGCCAGCGCTCCGGTCCAGCAGCACCTGATCCACGTGGACCGGCTGAAGGCGGACGAGCAGGGCTACGTCCAGCGCTTCTTCAGGGTCTTCCTCAACGCCGTCCACAGTGAGGCCGCAACCCAGCACGTCAGCAACATCTGGACTCTGCTGTGACGCTGCTCTGACACATCTGTCCTGTTTGTTTCAGAGGGGGTCAACACCTACCCCCCTCCCTCTCTGAGGCAGACCTGCAGTCGACAGCGAGGCGACAGCGACTTAATCAGTCTGGGGTGAGTCGCTGAGCCTTTAACACATGTGACCAGGAATGAGCCAAAGAATCAGGATCAAAAACTAATATGATAGAAAGACACATGCATGTGTCTGTGTGTATGTATACCATACATACATACATACATACATACATATATACATATATACTGTATGTGTGAGTATATGATAGGGCTTGTAACACCAGATTATGTAATGATCTGCCACACTTTGTAATAAGTTCTTACATAATGCACCAAATTGTAAGATTTTCTACACCCCCATTTTGTAATAATTCGGTTACAGAGAAATGTTTTTTTGCATTAAACTGTTTTTTATTTTTAATTCTTTTAATGAATGAAACAAAATAAATTAACTCAAGTAAGATGACCTCTGTGACCTCTTATAAGTCAGGGGTCTAGCCTTTCATGAACAGTTCAGTGGATGGATTTTGACCACCGCTGATGAAGGCGGAGGAGGGGACCAGAGACCTCAGTCAGAGTCCAGTGACCTACGTCCATGGTAACGCCATTACTATGAAACTGACCGTTAGTTCCAGGCCTAGAAATTAAAGAGTCACCACTGGTTTAAGATATTAACACAACGTTACCACACAGAGTTGTTTTAGAGGGAAATACAGAGACTGGTGATGAACAACTGTCCCTGAAGGCAACGTGCATCAGAGGTTTTACATGAATTTCCCTCTAAAACAACTCTGTGTGGTAACGTTGTGTTATTATCTCATAGCGTGGTGAATGTGCAGGTCACAACTTGTCCACCAGAGCGTTGTGGAGTTGTTGGATTGTGTATTTGATGAGTTTGATGAGGGAAACCAAGAAATGGTTTTGGCTTTTTGGCTTTGGCTGCTATAGGTACACACACTCTTGCATACACACTCGTTTACTAACACACACACACACACACACACAGTTACACACTCTCCCTCTCCCTCTGGTCCAGATGTTTGCTCGCTCCCTCGTGATCCCGGCAGCTGCAGCTCCCCCAGCATCATGTGGTTCTTCAACGAGGACCGTCGCTGTATGCCGTTCACGTACAGCGGCTGCGGCGGGAACGCCAACCGCTTCGCCTCGCTGATTGAGTGTGCGAACCGGTGTGGGATGAAGACCGTGGCAGGAGGAAGAGCAGGAGGAGGAGGAGGAGGTGCTTTCCATTTGTTAGGGTTGAACCAGTTGAAGCAGAACGAGAGAGACAAGGAGAGAGAGATCAGGAAAAAAAGGGTTTTTGTTTAGTTTGGAGACATCCCAGTAGTGTTGTGACGTTCACGAACGAACCGATTCTTTTGAACGGTTCATTAACATGAACGATGAGAACCGAGTCGCAGCTGGGAGCCGTTCTTTTGTGTGTGTGTGAGCCAGTTTGTGTCAAAAGCTCCTCTTTTGCTCTCGACCAGTAGGCTACAGGTACAATGGGAGGAGGAGCAGGTCATTCAGTGACAATGAGTTGTGCATGCTGTCTTCACGTGAGTGCAACCACCTACCCCCACAAAAAATAAAAAAAAGTGCACTGCTCTTGCTCCGATAACGTGAGCAGCGCGAGCCCAATTAGTTATGCAAATTAGCTGAGCCACCTTATGGACTATTTATAGTAAATAATAAATCCAAATGACATCCAGAAAACTGCAGAAATATTTTTAAAAAGAGCCAAAAGAGCCAGTTTTTTGAACGGCTCTTTGAAAGGAACGGATCGCAAAGATCCGGATCCCGTCAAAGAGCCATAAATCCCATCTCTACATCCCAGTGCAGGTCACAACTTGTCCACCAGAGCGTTGTGGAGTTGTTGGATTGTGTATTTGATGAGTTTGATGAGGGAAACCAAGAAATCCCATAATGAGCCTCCGTAGCGTAGCTCTGAGCAGCTCACGGCTCTGCTCCGCCGTTCTAAAAATAGCTTGCACCGACAATTAAAGGTAACGAACCTACTGCTATGACTATAGGGGTTATTTTTGACTAAATGTTGAACTGTCTAACTATATTTTTTCAAAGTTTGAATAGGAAGCGTCTGACGTAGGAAGCAGAACGTGTTTCTTTCAACAGTTACAGGAAGTTTTACTTTGAAAATTCAGCGTCTATGGATGGAAGTGCTCGTCCTGTATTTTACAGACCAAACCCTAACTGTTGTTTCCCAACAGTTTCAAACATCCCGGAGACCACATCACCGGTCCCGGAGATACCGGAAGTGACCCCTTTGGCTGCTATAGGTACACACACTCTTGCATACACACTCGTTTACTAACACACACACACACACACACACACACACAGTTACACACTCTCCCTCTCCCTCTGGTCCAGATGTTTGCTCGCTCCCTCGTGATCCCGGCAGCTGCAGCTCCCCCAGCATCATGTGGTTCTTCAACGAGGACCGTCGCTGTATGCCCTTCACGTACAGCGGCTGCGGCGGGAACGCCAACCGCTTCGCCTCGCTGATTGAGTGTGCGAACCGGTGTGGGATAAAGACCGTGGCAGGAGGAGGAGCAGGAGGAGGAAGAGCAGGTGCTTTCCATTTGTTAGGGTTGAACCAGTTGAAGCAGAACGAGAGAGACAAGGAGAGAGAGATCAGGGGAAAAAAAGTGTTTTTGTTTAGTTTGGAGACATCCCAGTGCAGGTCACAACTTGTCCACCAGAGCGTTGTGGAGTTGTTGGATTGTGTATTTGATGAGTTTGATGAGGGAAACCAAGAAATCCCATGAGCCTCCGTAGCGTAGCTCTGAGCAGCTCACGGCTCTGCTCCGCCGTTCTAAAAATAGCTTGCACCGACAATTAAAGGTAACGAACCTACTGCTATGACTATAGGGATTATTATTTTTTTATTTTTTTATTTTTTATTTTTGGCGTTTTTATGCCTTTATTTGATAGATGGGTGAGAGGCGGCGGGCTGGCGTGGGCTTGCTAATAGCCCCCCAGCTCAGCCGCCATGTGTTGGAGTTCTCCCCGCTTAACGAGAGGGTCGTTTCCCTGCGCCTTCGGGTCGGGGATAGGTCTCTCACTGTTGTGTCGGCCTACGGGCCAAACAGCAGTGCAGAGTACCCGGCCTTCTTGGAGTCCCTGGAAGGGGTGCTGGAAAGCGCTCCAACTGGGGACTCCATTGTTCTGCTGGGAGACTTCAACGCTCACGTGGGCAATGACAGTGATACCTGGAGAGGTGTGATTGGGAGGAACGGCCTCCCCGATCTGAACCCGAGTGGTGTTCTGTTATTGGACTTCTGTGCTAGTCACAGTTTGTCCATAACAAACACCATGTTCGAGCATAAGGGTGTCCACCAGTGCACGTGGCACCAGGACACCTTAGGTCGGAGGTCGATGATCGACTTTGTAGTCGTATCATCTGACCTCCGACCGTATGTCTTGGACACTCGGGTGAAGAGAGGGGAAGAGCTGTCAACTGATCACCACCTGGTGGTGAGTTGGATCCGCTGGCGGGGGAGGAAGCCGGTCAGACCTGGAAGACCCAAGCGTATCGTGAGGGTCTGCTGGGAACGTCTGGCAGAATCCCCTGTCAGGGAGGTCTTCAACTCCCACCTCCGGGAGAGCTTTGCCCGGTTCCGAGGGAGGTTGGAGACATTGAGTCCGAATGGACCATGTTCTCCACCTCCATTGTTGACGCGGCCAACCGGAGCTGTGGCCGTAGGGTCACCGGTGCCTGTCGCGGCGGCAATCCCCGAACCCGGTGGTGGACGCCGGAAGTAAGGGATGCTGTCAAGCTGAAGAAGGAGTCCTATCGAGCTTTATTAGTTCATGGGACTCCCGAGGCAGCTGATGGGTATCGGCAGGCCAAACGAGCGGCAGCCCGGGCGGTCACGGAAGCAAAAACTCGGGTCTGGGAAAAGTTCGGGGAGGCTATGGAGGAGGACTACCGGGCGGCCCCGAGGAAATTCTGGCAAACCATCCGACGCCTCAGGAGGGGGAAGCAGTGCTCCGCCAACACTGTTTACAGTGGAGGGGGGGGGCTGTTGACCTCGACAGGGGATATCGTCGGGCGGTGGAAGGAATACTTCGAGGATCTCCTCAATCCCACTGACACATCTTCCACTGAGGAAGCAGAGGCTGAGGACCCAGAGGTTGATGCATCCATTACCCAAGCTGAGGTCACCGAGGTAGTTAGGAAACTCCTCGGCGGCAAGGCAGCGGGGGTGGATGAGATCCGCCCTGAGTACCTCAAGTCTCTGGATGTTGTGGGGCTGTCGTGGCTGACACGCCTCTGCAACATCGCGTGGCAGTTGGGGACAGTGCCTCTGGATTGGCAGACCGGGGTGGTGGTTCCCCTCTTCAAAAAGGGGGACCGGAGGGTGTGTTCCAACTATCGGGGGATCACACTACTCAGCCTCCCGGGGAAAGTCTATTCCAGGGTACTGGAGAGGAGAATTCGGCCGATAGTCGAACCCCGGATCCAAGAGGAACAATGCGGTTTTCGTCCCGGCCGTGGAACACTGGACCAGCTCTATACCCTCCGCAGGGTGCTCGAGGTTCATGGGAGTTTGCCCAACCAGTCCACATGTGTTTTGTGGATCTGGAGAAGGCATTCGACCGTGTCCCACGTGGCATCCTGTGGGGGTGCTCAGGGAGTATGGGATCGGAGGCCCTCTGCTGAGGGCTGTACGGTCCCTGTATGACCGGAGCAGGAGCTTGGTTCGCATCGCCGGCAATAAGTCAGACCTGTTCCCGGTGCATGTTGGACTCCGGCAGGGCTGCCCTTTGTCACCGGTTCTGTTCATCATCTTTATGGACAGAATTTCTAGGCGCAGCCAAGGGCCGGAGGGGGCCAACGGTTCGGGAGCCACTTGATTTCATCTCTGCTTTTGCGGATGATGTTGTCTTGCTGGCTCCCTCGAGCCAGGACCTGCAACGTGCACTAGGGCGGTTTGCAGCCGAGTGTGAAGCAGCTGGGATGAGAATCAGCACCTCTAAATCCGAGGCCATGGTTCTCGACCGGAAAAAGGTGGCATGCACCCTTCAGGTCGAGGGAGAGAGATCCTGCCTCAGGTGGAGGAGTTCAAGTATCTCGGGGTCCTGTTCACGAGTGAGGGAAGGATGGAGCGCGAGATCGACAGGCGGATCGGTGCAGCGGCTGCAGTCATGCGGTCACTGTATCGGTCCGTTGTGGTGAAGAGGGAGCTAAGTCGAAAAAGCTCTCAATTTACCGGTCGGTCTACGTTCCCACCCTCACCTATGGTCATGAAATCTGGGTAGTGACCGAAAGAGCAGGGTCGCGATTACAGCGGCAAATGAGCTTCCTTCGCAGGGTGGCGGGGCGCTCCCTTAGAGATAGGGTGAGGAGCTCGGTCACCCGGGAGGAGCTCGGAGTAGAACCGCTGCTCCTCCACATCGAGAGGAGTCAGCTGAGGTGGCTCGGGCACCTGTATAGGATGCCCCCTGGACGCCTCCCTCGTGAGGTGTTCCGGGCATGTCCCACCGGGAGGAGGCCCCGAGGAAGACCCAGGACACGCTGGAGTGACTACATTGCTCGGCTGGCCTGGGAACGCCTCGGGGTGCCCCCGGAAGAGCTGGAGGAAGTGTCGGCGGAGAGGGAAGTTTGGGGATCCCTGCTCCGACTGCTGCCCCCGCGACCCGGCCCCGGAAGAAGCGGAAGATAATGGATGGATGGATGGATGGATATTTGATAGATTAGTAGAGATTGACAGGAAAGGGGGAGGCAGAGAGAGGGGAATGACATGCAGGAAAGGTCTGCCCGATGCGGGACGCGAACCGGGGACGCCTGCGTCTGCATATATATGGGGCGGCTGCCTTAACCACTGCGCCACGCACCGCCCCTATAGGGATTATTTTTGACTAAATGTTGAACTGTCTAACTATATTTTTTCAAAGTTTGAATAGGAAGCGTCTGACGTAGGAAGCAGAACGTGTTTCTTTCAACAGTTACAGGAAGTTTGACTTTGAAAATTCAGCATCAGCGTCTCACACTCTCCCTCTCCCTCTGGTCCAGATGTTTGCTCGCTCCCTCGTGATCCCGGCAGCTGCAGCTCCCCCAGCATCATGTGGTTCTTCAGCGAGGACCGTCGCTGTATGCCCTTCACGTACAGCGGCTGCGGCGGGAACGCCAACCGCTTCGCCTCGCTGATTGAGTGTGCGAACCGGTGTGGGATGAAGACCGTGGCAGGAGGAGGAGGAGGAGGAGGAGGAGGAGGAGGAGGAGGTGCTTTCCATTTGTTAGGGTTGGCACAAGCCAAGGTGTCAACGACTTTATGCATTGTCATCTATTAAAAATAACTTGAAGCAGATATCAGCGATCCGATCGTTTTGTCTAACGCTGCGTTCAAGGCTTTTGAAACCGTAAGTTCCGGCTTCAAGTCACAACTACGACTTTGTAGCGTTCCAGGTAACCTAGGTAACCCGTAACTGGTGTTTTTACCGTCCTGTTGCCTGTGAAAGTCACTATAACGGCCTCTCGTAACTTCCGACCCGTGAACTCGTACCAGATCGAACCGGTATGATCGGAAAAACACAAGTTAGGAGTTTCCTTGAACGCACCATGAGTTAGCAGCCCCCGCCCTCGTCAGGCATCTATTGGTCCTCGTGCTACGTGACCACATTCACGCGCACCCCTTGGCTGCACACACAGCCCTTCATGCCGTTCTCTCTCCTCATTGGATAACACTTGTATCCCACAAGGAAAGTTTTCTCCTGGTTTACAGCAGAGCAGAGTGACGGAGAGACCAGACACTCTATGGAAGTGATTGCTGACGGAAAATAGGAACATTTAGGACTTATATTAACAAAAACATTCCGCTGATATCTGCTTTAAAGCTCTAATTACAGTTTTTTTTATGGCCCCCAAACATTGCCCCAGTGGCCTCATTCTTCAGACCATGGAGGCCAGAATTTACCCCCAAATATTTCCTTCATTTCATCCCCTGGCTGATTGGACCAGGAAGAGGCGTTTAAAGGTGTACAGAAAAGAAAACTGAATTTGAGCCCAGTCTGGGTCATAAAATTAGTGTAAAAACTCATCTAAGAGACGATGGAGGCCAAACTTTGTGCAAAATTCTATTTTTGAGTAAATCCTGGATGAAAGTGTTGTATTTTTTTTCACATTGGACAATGCAGGCGCACGGATTCTACGTCAACCTGCTCACGATTCAAAAGCCACTGCTATTGGATCTGTCATCCGTCATTCAAACGTCTAAACACACACACGGAGCTCGGACTCGCCCCAAGCTTTGAATATCCCGCCCGCTCGGTAACGACCAATCAAATCCGTTAAATTTACTCGGGTAAAGTCGTGTTGCAGCTCGTGACAACTCGGCGCGACAAACGGAACAAACGGCCATTTCTGTACACCTTTAAGTGCTCTTGGACTTGGGCCCAGCAGGACCAGAGCCTGAAGAACTCTCTGAGCTCTTGATGATCAGCTGAAGAAGTCGTTGAACCAGACGAGAGAGATCAGGGAAAAAAAGGGTTTTTGTTTAGTTTGGAGACATCCCAGTGCAGGTCACAACTTGTCCACCAGAGCGTTGTGGAGTTGTTGGATTGTGTATTTGATGAGTTTGATGAGGGAAACCAAGAAATCCCATAATGAGCCTCCGTAGCGTAGCTCTGAGCAGCTCACGGCTCTGCTCCGCCGTTCTAAAAATAGCTTGCACCGACAATTAAAGGTAACGAACCTACTGCTATGACTATAGGGGTTATTTTTGACTAAATGTTGAACTGTCTAACTATATTTTTTCAAAGTTTGAATAGGAAGCGTCTGACGTAGGAAGCAGAACGTGTTTCTTTCAACAGTTACAGGAAGTTTTACTTTGAAAATTCAGCGTCTATGGATGGAAGTGCTCGTCCTGTATTTTACAGACCAAACCCTAACTGTTGTTTCCCAACAGTTTCAAACATCCCGGAGACCACATCACCGGTCCCGGAGATACCGGAAGTGACCCCTTTGGCTGCTATAGGTACACACACTCTTGCATACACACTCGTTTACTAACACACACACACACACACACAGTTACACACTCTCCCTCTCCCTCTGGTCCAGATGTTTGCTCGCTCCCTCGTGATCCCGGCAGCTGCAGCTCCCCCAGCATCATGTGGTTCTTCAACGAGGACCGTCGCTGTATGCCCTTCGAGTACAGCGGCTGCGGCGGGAACGCCAACCGCTTCGCCTCGCTGATTGAGTGTGCGAACCGGTGTGGGATAAAGACCGTGGCAGGAGGAGGAGCAGGAGGAGGAAGAGCAGGTGCTTTCCATTTGTTAGGGTTGAACCAGTTGAAGCAGAACGAGAGAGACGAGGAGAGAGAGATCAGGGGAAAAAAAGTGTTTTTGTTTAGTTTGGAGACATCCCAGTGCAGGTCACAACTTGTCCACCAGAGCGTTGTGGAGTTGTTGGATTGTGTATTTGATGAGTTTGATGAGGGAAACCAAGAAATCCCATGAGCCTCCGTAGCGTAGCTCTGAACAGCTCACGGCTCTGCTCCGCCGTTCTAAAAATAGCTTGCACCGACAATTAAAGGTAACAAACCTACTGCTATGACTATAGGGATTATTTTTGACTAAATGTTGAACTGTCTAACTATATTTTTTCAAAGTTTGAATAGGAAGCGTCTGACGTAGGAAGCAGAACGTGTTTCTTTCAACAGTTACAGGAAGTTTTACTTTGAAAATTCAGCGTCAGCGTCTCACACTCTCCCTCTCCCTCTGGTCCAGATGTTTGCTCGCTCCCTCGTGATCCCGGCAGCTGCAGCTCCCCCAGCATCATGTGGTTCTTCAACGAGGACCGTCGCTGTATGCCCTTCGAGTACAGCGGCTGCGGCGGGAACGCCAACCGCTTCGCCACGCTGACTGAGTGTGCGAACCGGTGTGGGATGAAGACCGTGGCAGGAGGAGGAAGAGGAGGAGGAGGAGGAGGTGCTTTCCATTTGTTAGGGTTGGCACAAGCCAAGGTGTCAACGACTTTATGCATTTTCATCTATTAAAAATAACTTGAAGCAGATCTCAGCGATCCAATCGTTTTGTCTAATGCTGCGTTCAAGGCTTTTGAAACCGTAAGTTACAGCTTCAAGTCACAACTACGACTTTGTAGCGTTCCAGGTAACCTAGGTAAACCGTAATTCGTGTTTTTACCGTCATGTTGTCTGTGAAAGTCACTATAACGGCCTCTCGTAACTTCTAACCTGTGAACTCGTACCAGATCGAACCGGTATGATCGGAAAAACACAAGTTACGAGTTTCCTTGAACGCACCATGAGTTAGCAGCCCCCGCCCTCGTCAGGCAGCTATTGGTCCTCGTCCCTACGTCACCACATTCACGATGCAGCGATGCACCCCTTGGCTGCACACACAGCCCTTCATGCCGTTCTCTCTCCTCATTGGATAACACTTGTATCCCACAAGGAAAGTTTTCTCCTGGTTTACAGCAGAGCAGAGTGACGGAGAGACTCGTGTTACGGCTGAAACACTCCATGTAAGTGATTGCTGACGGAAAATAGGACTATTTAGGACTTATATTAACAAAAACATTCCACTGATATCTGCTTTAAAGCTCTAATTACAATTTTTTTATGGCCCCCAAACATTGCCCCAGTGGCCTCATTCTTCAGACCATGGAGGCCAGAATTTACCCCAAAATATTTCCTTAATTTCATCCCCTGGCTGATTGGACCAGGAAGAGGCGTTTAAAGGTGTACAGAAAAGAAAACTGAATTTGAGCCACTCTGGGTCATAAAATTAGTGTAAAAACTCATCTAAGAGACGATGGAGGCCAAACTTTGTGCAAAATTCTATTTTTGAGTAAATCCGGGATGAAAGTGTTGTATTTTTTTTCACATTGGACAATGCAGGCGCACGGATTATACGTCAGCCTGCTCACGATTCAAAAGCCACTGATATTGGATCTGTCATCCGTCATTCAAACGTCTAAACACACACACACACGGAGCTCGGACTCGCCCCAAGCTTTGAATATCCCGCCCGCTCGGTAACGACCAATCAAATCCGTTAAATTTACTCGGGTAAAGTCGTGTTGCAGCTCGGCACAACTCGGCGCGACAAACGGAACAAACGGCCATTTCCGTACACCTTTAAGTGCTCTTGGACTTGGGCCCAGCAGGACCAGAGCCTGAAGAACTCTCTGAGCTCTTGATGATCAGCTGAAGAAGTCGTTGAACCAGACGAGAGAGATCAGGGAAAAAAAAAAGGTTTTTGTTTAGTTTGGAGACATCCCAGTGCAGGTCACAACTTGTCCACCAGAGCGTTGTGGAGTTCTTGGATTGTGTATTTGATGAGTTTGATGAGGGAAACCAAGAAATCCCATAATGAGCCTCCGTAGCGTAGCTCTGAGCAGCTCACCGCTCTGCTCCGCCGTTCTTAAAATAGCTTGCACCGACAATTAAAGGTAACGAACCTACTGCTATGACTATAGGGGTTATTTTTGACTAAATGTTGAACTGTCTAACTATATTTTTTCAAAGTTTGAATAGGAAGCGTCTGACGTAGGAAGCAGAACGTGTTTCTTTCAACAGTTACAGGAAGTTTTACTTTGAAAATTCAGCGTCTATGGATGGAAGTGCTCGTCCTGTATTTTACAGACCAAACCCTAACTGTTGTTTCCCAACAGTTTCAAACATCCCGGAGACCACATCACCGGTCCCGGAGATACCGGAAGTGACCCCTTTGGCTGCTATAGGTACACACACTCTTGCATACACACTCGTTTACTAACACACACACACACACACAGTTACACACTCTCCCTCTCCCTCTGGTCCAGATGTTTGCTCGCTCCCTCGTGATCCCGGCAGCTGCAGCTCCCCCAGAATCATGTGGTTCTTCAACGAGGACCGTCGCTGTATGCCCTTCGAGTACAGCGGCTGCGGCGGGAACGCCAACCGCTTCGCCTCGCAGATTGAGTGTGCGACCCGGTGTGGGATGAAGACCGTGGCAGGAGGAAGAGCAGGAGGAGGAGGTGCTTTCCATTTGTTAGGGTTGAACCAGTTGAAGCAGAACGAGAGAGACGAGGAGAGAGAGATCAGGGGAAAAAAAGTGTTTTTGTTTAGTTTGGAGACATCCCAGTGCAGGTCACAACTTGTCCACCAGAGCGTTGTGGAGTTGTTGGATTGTGTATTTGATGAGTTTGATGAGGGAAACCAAGAAATCCCATGAGCCTCCGTAGCGTAGCTCTGAGCAGCTCACGGCTCTGCTCCGCCGTTCTAAAAATAGCTTGCACCGACAATTAAAGGTAACAAACCTACTGCTATGACTATAGGGATTTTTTTTTTTTTTTTTTTTAATATATTTTTTTGGCGTTTTTATGCCTTTATTTGATAGATTAGTAGAGATAGACAGGAAAGGGGGAGGCAGAGAGAGGGGAATGACATGCAGGAAAGGTCTGCCCGATGCGGGACGCGAACCGGGGACGCCTGCGTCTGCATATATATGGGGCGGCTGCCTTAACCACTGCGCCACGCACCGCCCCTATAGGGATTATTTTTGACTAAATGTTGAACTGTCTAACTATATTTTTTCAAAGTTTGAATAGGAAGCGTCTGACGTAGGAAGCAGAACGTGTTTCTTTCAACAGTTACAGGAAGTTTTACTTTGAAAATTCAGCGCCAGCGTCTCACACTCTCCCTCTCCCTCTGGTCCAGATGCTTGCTCGCTCCCTCGTGATCCCGGCAGCTGCAGCTCCCCCAGCATCATGTGGTTCTTCAACGAGGACCGTCGCTGTATGCCCTTCACGTACAGCGGCTGCGGCGGGAACGCCAACCGCTTCGCCTCGCTGGTTGAGTGTGCGAACCGGTGTGGGATGAAGACCGTGGCAGGAGGAGGAGGAGGAGGAGGAGGAGGAGGTGCTTTCCATTTGTTAGGGTTGGCACAAGCCAAGGTGTCAACGACTTTATGCATTGTCATCTATTAAAAATAACTTGAAGCAGATATCAGCGATCTGATCGTTTTGTCTAATGCTGCGTTCCAGGCTTTTGAAACCGTAAGTTACAGCTTCAAGTCACAACTACGACTTTGTAGCGTTCCAGGTAACCTAGGTAACCCATAACTCGTGTTTTTACCGTCCTGTTGCCTGTGAAAGTCACTATAACGGCCTCTCGTAACTTCTAACCTGTGAACTCGTACCAGATCGAACCGGTATGATCGGAAAAACACAATTTACGAGTTTCCTTGAACGCACCATGAGTTAGCAGCCCCCGCCCTCGTCAGGCATCTATTGGTCCTCGTCCCTACGTCACCACATTCACGCGCATCCCTTGGCTGCACACACAGCCCTTCATGCCGTTCTCTCTCCTCATTGGATAACGCTTGTATCCTACAAGGAAAGTTTTCTCCTGGTTTACAGCAGAGCAGAGTGACGGAGAGACCAGACACTCTATGGAAGTGATGCTGACCATGGAAAATAGGACTATTTAGGACTTATATTAACAAAAACATTCCACTGATATCTGCTTTAAAGCTCTAATTACAATTTTTTTATGGCCCCCAAACATTGCCCCAGTGGCCTCATTCTTCAGACCATGGAGGCCAGAATTTACCCCAAAATATTTCCTTAATTTCATCCCCTGGCTGATTGGACCAGGAAGAGGCGTTTAAGTGCTCTTGGACTTGGGCCCAGCAGGACCAGAGCCTGAAGAACTCTCTGAGCTCTTGATGATCAGCTGAAGAAGTCGTTGAACCAGACGAGAGAGATCAGGGGGAAAAAAGGGTTTTTGTTTAGTTTGGAGACATCCCAGTGCAGGTCACAACTTGTCCACCAGAGCGTTGTGGAGTTGTTGGATTGTGTATTTGATGAGTTTGATGAGGGAAACCAAGAAATCCCATAATGAGCCTCCGTAGCGTAGCTCTGAGCAGCTCACGGCTCTGCTCCGCCGTTCTAAAAATATCTTGCACCGACAATTAAAGTGATAGTTCACCCTAGAATGATATTTCACTCATTATCTACTCACCCTCATGTGGACTAAGGGCTGGAAGAAGTTTCAGAGTCCTCCGTCCCTTCTCTGAGTTACAGGGGGTCTCGGCGTAGCAGTGCATTTCAATGTAATGGTTGCAAAGGGACACCAGAGGTCTTCGTAAAAAAACACACCAAAAAACGTCCAAATACCTCCATGCGGTTTGTATAAAATGTCTGTCTTGTACTGAAGCCCGCAGATGTGGGATTGTCCCGAAAAAAATTAAATAAGTCCATTTTTCAAGCTTGTTTGCAGCGGTAGCTCGTCTTCCTTGTCCGCACAAGTCTCGCGAGATTTGCGTCGACGCCATTGCGATTAACTGACGCCGTCGCAAATATCGCGAGACTTGGGCGGACCAGGAAGACGAGCTACCGCTGCAAACAAGCTTGAAAAATGGACTTATTTAATTTTTTTCTGGACAATTTCGCACTTCAGGGCTTCAATTCAAGAGGGACATTATATACGAGCAGCATGGAGGTATTTGGATGTTTTTTAGTGTGTCTTTTTGTGACGAAGACCGCGGTGTCTGTTTGCAACCCTTTTGTGGACATGCACTGCTACGTCGAGACCCCCTGTAACTCAGAGAATCCACGGAGGACTCTGAAACTTCTCCCAGCCCTTAGTCCACATGAGGGTGAGTAGATAATGAGTTAAATATCATTCTGGGGTGAACTATCCCTTTAAAGGTAACAAACCTACTGCTATGACTATAGGGGTTATTTTTGACTAAATGTTAAACTGTCTAACTATATTTTTTCAAAGTTTGAATAGGAAGCGTCTGACGTAGGAAGCAGAACGTGTTTCTTTCAACAGTTACAGGAAGTTTGACTTTGAAAATTCAGCGTCTATGGATGGAAGTGCTCGTCCTGTATTTTACAGACCAAACCCTAACTGTTGTTTCCCAACAGTTTCAAACATCCCGGAGACCACATCACCGGTCCCGGAGATACCGGAAGTGACCCCTTTGGCTGCTATAGGTACACACACTCTTGCATACACACTCGTTTACTAACACACACACACACACACACAGTTACACACTCTCCCTCTCCCTCTGGTCCAGATGTTTGCTCGCTCCCTCGTGATCCCGGCAGCATCAGCAGCTCCCCCAGCATCATGTGGTTCTTCAGCGAGGACCGTCGCTGTATGCCCTTCGCGTACATGGGCCGCGGCGGGAACGCCAACCGCTTCGCCTCGCAGAGGGAGTGTATGGACCGGTGTGGGATGAAGACCGTGGCAGGAGGAGGAGCAGGAGGAGGAGGAGGAGGTGCTTTCCATTTGTTAGGGTTGAACCAGTTGAAGCAGAACGAGAGAGACGAGGAGAGAGAGATCAGGAAAAAAAGGGTTTTTGTTTAGTTTGGAGACATCCCAGTGCAGGTCACAACTTGTCCACCAGAGCGTTGTGGAGTTGTTGGATTGTGTATTTGATGAGTTTGATGAGGGAAACCAAGAAATCCCATGAGCCTCCGTAGCGTAGCTCTGAGCAGCTCACGGCTCTGCTCCGCCGTTCTAAAAATAGCTTGCACCGACAATTGACCTATGGCTAAGCCACGCCCCCAAACACGATGAGCCAATCACAGTGCGCATAGCTAGCCCATACACTCGGACATTCTCTGCTTCCACGTCCATTGAAATGCATTGCAGTCAGTTTTCATTCGTTTTTATGTGTTTTTTCTTGACATTCTAAGTTTAAAATGGTCAGATGGTGTGCATGGGTTACATGCAACTCTGACACAATCCTGTGAGATTGGGATCGCCCAGCCTCTCTGGTGTATTTTTTACCTACCTTTTCCTAAGCCACATCTCAACCTAGAGAAGTATCTGCTCTGGATAAAGTTATGCAGTAGCCCACAAGACCAACTAAACAACAAGGATGTCTACATCTGTTGTAAGTTCAGTTAACAACGTATTTGAGGCAACATATTGTGAGAGATGTTTGGATGTTAGCCAGAATCACAACTAAGCATAAAGTCCGCTAGCTTAATGCTAACGTATAATGCAAAACTCCATAGACAGGCTAACAGAAGTTAGCTCGTCGCTATCGGCGTTTCGCGGCAAACGGCAGCCAGAGCAGTAAAGTTAAGTTAAGTTTTGGTGACTTCGAGATGATATTTAATCTTTCTGTCTCCAACAACCATCAATTGCCTCCTGTGAAATGTCTCCTACTGTGACTGCTAGCATAGCGCTTGTCACTGAATGTTGACAGTTTGTCCGAGTGAGTGGAGGGGGCGGGGCTTAGCCAGAGGTCAATTAAAGGTAATGAACCTACTGCTATGACTACAGGGGTTATTTTTGACTAAATGTTGAACTGTCTCAGGGCCGCCCCTGCCTACACGCAGACCACGCACAGTGCGTAGGGCCCCGCGATCCAATAGGGGCCCCGTTTTGCACGAAGGATGTGCATATGCAAAGCCGTGAGGCGCGCTACTAGATCAGCTGTCAGCGCGAGGCAGGAGAGGAGAGAAAGGAGACGCCGCACGCGCCGTCACTGCAATGATTGACAGCAATCGATCTGATCACAAAACAAGAGGAAACTCGTGCTTCTCTCGTGGGTATTTGTTGACATGAACGGTGCCGTTAATTGTCGTTAGCGCTGTTAATGTTGTAAACGGCCTAGCACTACATGTAAAACTTTGTGGCATAATCAAGCACTAAACTTCCATACTCAGCACAGCTGCTGCTGCTACTCCAGAGGTAGGAGGAGAGATGCTAGCCTCCAGTCCATTTAGCTAGAGTCTAGATGTGGACTGTGGTCTGGAGATGGAAGTCATTTGTTAACAGCTTTGTCTGCATGTGCATTCACCTCTGTTGAAAGGCAGGTAAATGTATCAGTTGTTGGTCGTATTTTCGGCTAAAGTTTATAATCACCACACAAGGATTTGGCTAATGTTATTTTAATGGATGTAGTCTAGGTCGTCATCTGTTGGTGAATTTAATCTATGACAGGCAGCTTTGGAGCTATTAGAGCTAAATATTGATAGAAATGAGTGTATTTGATACTTCAGTTGACAGACGGAACTACATTTGAATGTAGCTACATTTTGAAATATCAGTCTGTTTGGTAATTAGTAGCCTATATTTTATAGGATTGAAGTTGTAGCCCATATATTATTAATAATGATGATAATGATGCCAGTAATAATACTATAGTAATAATAGGTAGCAATTAGCAATAGTTTTTTTTTTTTTTTTTAATATATAGGCCTATTAATAATAGAAGTTGTAATACTGCCAGTATTAGTGGTCGTAGTTTGCATTATAATCGATTATAGTAGGGCCCCGAAGAAATTTTTTCGCTTAGGGCCCCATTTTGGTCAGGGACAGCTCTGAACTGTCTAACTATATTTTTTCAAAGTTTGAATAGGAAGCGTCTGACGTAGGAAGCAGAACGTGTTTCTTTCAACAGTTACAGGAAGTTTTACTTTGAAAATTCAGCGTCTATGGATGGAAGTGCTCGTCCTGTATTTTACAGACCAAACCCTAACTGTTGTTTCCCAACAGTTTCAAACATCCCGGAGACCACATCACCGGTCCCGGAGATACCGGAAGTGACCCCTTTGGCTGGTATAGGTACACACACTCTTGCATACACACTCGTTTACTAACACACACACACACACACAGTTACACACTCTCCCTCTCCCTCTGGTCCAGATGTTTGCTCGCTCCCTCGTGATCGCGGCAACTGCAGCTCCCCCAGAGTCATGTGGTTCTTCAACGAGAACCGTCGCTGTATGCCCTTAACGTACAGCGGCTGCGGCGGGAACGCCAACCGCTTCGCCTCGCTGCTGGAGTGTTGGAAACGGTGTGGGATGAAGACCGTGGCAGGAGGAAGAGCAGGAAGAGGAAGAAGAGGAGGAGGAGGAAGAAGAAGAGTAGGAGGAGTTGTGGCCCAACGCTGGCACAAGAAGCGGAGCGGGGACTGAAAGGACTCATGGACTCAAAGGAACAATGGTGCAATTGGTGCTCTTGGCCCCATCCTGGCCTCCATGTTTCCATAGCAACATGAGATGTTTTTGTTTTTGTTCTGATCCAGTTTTAAAAAAAAAAAAAAAAATTATGCTGTAATTATTATTAAAAGTTACATGACAGGAATCCAGCAGAGCTCAGCATCGTCTGTCAGTGTCTCAGCCCGGATCGTTACATCCCTTGTTTTTCCCATCCAGGATCAATAATCAATAACCCATCTTTACTTTTATCCCAGTTGGATCGGATCAGTCTGATCCAGATGCAATGAGCAGATGCAGATAAAGAGTGTTTTTAAATGTGACTGTGTATCTTACTGTCCGTGCTGCCAACAGCAGAATGTTGTTGTCTGTGCTGTTGTTGTTTCTTCTGTTGTTGTTGTCTTTTAAACGGCCAGACCTGATCCGAGCCTCAACACATTCATCTAATAAAACAAATACAGTACATTAGTCAAATACACTGTGAATATTTTTTTTCATGTGATTCAAACTTCAAAATTGAAACTTTTCCTCAACCAGTAGTTGGGGAAAAGTTCTTCATTAATCAAAAGTTCACTTGATTTACTATATCACTATACTGGTTTAAAGATTAGGTGCAAAATATAAATTAATTATAAATGTTATTTGACCAGTTTGAATTGAATTTAAATCACATTTTGTTCCTGAATCCACCAAACTGCTGGAATCAGAATAATCTTTAAATTTTGGATGAAAGTAGAAACCCTTGTTCAGAAAAAGTTCTGAACAAGGGTTTGATCCAAATTAAAACTAAAACTGGATTACCTGATCTTATCTGATCTCAGAATCTGTTTTTTTGGTTTTGAAACAACCCATTTTACAGATTTAGATACTTTTGAACAACTGGGCCCAGATGTTTCTGCCTGCAGTACTCCCTGTCTGCCGCCAGATGGCGCCACATCACCGGATTATAAATCTGGTGGTGATGTGGTACATTTAAGTACATAAACACTTTTATCTAGAAACTATCTTCTAATTTGAATTATTCATAGCATCAATTTGATTGGCTGTTTGTTGATTAGACAGAATCTATAAACTAAATAATCAATACAGAGGTTTGATCCACAATACTCAGATCATATTGATGCGGTTTCCTGTTATATTTGAATGTTGTAAGATGAGAGATAATAATGAATACTGAATACAACCATTAGAAAGTCATCCAAACCTTTAACAATTTACTACAAATGTGTTTTGTCCAGAGACCAGCAGGGGGCGGCAGCAGTGTTAACGAGGCCGGGTCAATACAGAAGTCACTGCAGGTTTTATTTTCAGGTGTGTGATTGGAGGTGTGGACAGGAAGCTGCTGGCTGAGCGGTCGGCATTCTAACAGGTGTGTTCTGTCCTGACATTTTGAGGACTATTCCAATGCAATTCCTATGGGACCAAAAAATCTGAAAAAGTTTAATATTTGAAAAAAATATTGTTTAATGTCCAGAAGAAGCTGCACAATATGATGTTTAAATTGTTTTAGTAGCAGGAAGTATAGGGGACTAGTTGGACTGCAAAAAATGCCGGAAGATGTGAGAATTCCTAGAAAGCATTTCCATCAGGAAAATGCACGTGAATGCTGAAAGCCATAGCTGAAGCCATGCTGACAAAGAGAGACAAAGAGAGGAAATGTAGGAATGATGGTCAGCGTCGAAAGCTGTGGAAACGTTGTGGATATTCATGGTTGAAGTGAGGATGACGGCTACAGTTTTCTCTTCTTCTACTATTTATTCTCTTTTTTCTATTTTTATTTACCAGTGCAAACGTGTGATCGGACCTCAACGTGGACATGGAGATGTTAACGGCAGGTGTAACTGACTCCGGGTCAGTTTGTCAGCAGCTGTCTCACCCTTGGTCCTGGAGCTCAACACCTGGTAGCACGAGGCCCCGCCCTCTAAACCCAGCCAGTCCAAATATGGGCAGAGAGGGAGACTTCCATTCACACAGGTTAGTGGTAGTGGTAGAGCTGCCACCTGCTGACCCGGTTCTGACCTAGTTCTGACCCGGTTCTGACCTGGTTCATGGTCTGGACCACATGCTAGCATAATGCTAAGGTAGCATATGTTGTGGAAATCTCCTTTAACTTGTGATGAAATGAGGTTTCACTTTGAGTACTTTATTTTTGTCTTGCAAGAGGTGGACTGTCATATAGACAAAAGTCTTTACGAGAGCGCGCACTGCGATTTGGTTACACCAGGTTACAGTACATAGGCACAGGAGCGAGAAGGAGCCATGTGCTCCTCCTAGGAGGCGGCATCATACATTGTGCAATGACATTATTGCATTTTTGCAGAATAAGTTTGCATAGTAAAGGTTTGCACTACCTCACACCTCGGCGTGTTGACAATTCATTGACATGTCAGTGTGGTTTTGGACGTGGAGACAACTGCTTGCTTAAGCGTAAGCATCACAAAATAACAGAAACGAAGTCGGACACCTGCATACTGGCCCAATGCACAGCAGACAATTTGCGCTTTCTTCAAGGTTAATGAGCATACATCTTCAAAGTTCAATCACATTTCCATTACACATACAGTATGTCAGAATAATGGAGGCATCTTGGGTGCTTGGGTTCCTGCCAGAGGAATTTAAGGACTTGGTCCAAGGAGTAGGTTCCATGTGACAGTTGAGGTTCCTGTCACTATGCCTCCAATTGATCATGCGCCCTGGCTACTTAGCGTGCATGACTCTTACCTGGGAGTCTGGGGTTCGAAGCCTGCCCGGCGCTCTTCACCTTGCCACATCAGGATCCGGTCAAACTACTCTACTCTGAACTGCAGTCCCCCCAGTCCCGTCTCCTGCCCCTGCTCCGCTGCACCTGTCGCCTGTCCCCACTGGGCCTCCATGTCCCCCTCCCTCCGGCTGGGCCGCAGCCACCTCCAAACCCCCTCCAGTCCCCTCACCAGCCGGGCTACACCCACCTTCATTACCACTCTTGTTCCGGTATCGGGGGTCACCTCACGTCTGCACTACTGTAATGCCATCCTCCATGGGGTCACCAGTAAAACTCTGGACTGGGCAAGGTAAGGCAATTTTATTTCTACAGTCTGTTTTTACAGTTTGTCTGTCCTTAGACCCTCAGTTCAGTTCAGTTTAGTACCTTGGTTTTAAACATTTTCTTGAACATGGAAATCGAACTACATTTTCTTAAGTCATCATCAAATTTGTTCCACCTCTGACGGAAACACATCGCTGTTTAATATTAGTTCTTATTTTTGTTTTTTTGTAAACACCTGATTCCCTCAATTCGTACCGACTCTCTCTGATTTCAAACAGCCTCTGAGTACTGTGACAAAACATATTATTATTTACTTTAAACATGATTAGTGCAATTTTAAATTTCACTAAGTCGTAAAATTTAAGAGTCTTTGACTGTAAGAAAAAAGCATTTGTTGACCCTGTAATATTTTAACGATTTATAATTCTCATTGCTTTCTTCTGTAGTTTAAAAATTGGTTGAGTGTTTGTTTTATATGCGTTACCCCATATCTCGACACAGTAGGTCATATATGGAAGTAACAAAGAACAGTAAAGTGTGTATAATG
Organism: Decapterus maruadsi; assembly: GCA_030347415.2. Taxonomy (NCBI): domain Eukaryota; kingdom Metazoa; phylum Chordata; class Actinopteri; order Carangiformes; family Carangidae; genus Decapterus; species Decapterus maruadsi. Next base: position 1,370,215 of record CM064894.1, read on the forward strand.
ACTTTGGTTAAGGATGTTTCTTGTTTTATAAAATATTGCAATGATTTATGACACATCGTCTGAGGAAAAACGAGTGGTTCCACATTATCGATGTGAACCTGACTGAGCTGAGTGCAGGATTGATTAGGCATGAAATAATACCATTGAGCTGAACGCTTTACATATGAACCAACACGTCAGACTCCGTATCACAGCAGCAAAGGTACAGACTCCAAACCTTGCAAACGTGTTCGCAAACTGAGAGAGGGTACAGTAAATGTTAAAGTGATGGATTACAGTTCATCAGCCTCTCCAGTAACATGTGGTGGGAGGAGGAGGAGTTCGATGGCTGGCTCTCATTCTCCCTCCTCCTCCTGCTCATCTTTATCATCGTCCAGAGGGAAACCTGTGGCTCGTGTATTTGGATGCAGAGGGAGCTGATGCAGCAGCAGCAGATCTGTAAGTTACTCTGAATATCTCTTCTCTTATGCAGAAACAGTTTAACATTTCGATGTACACGGTTCAGGCAGCTTGCAGATGTCTTTTGAAGTGCAGCAATGTGTTTTTGGATTTTTGTCCTCCAAAGTGATGTCTTGCATGCACATGTGTATTTTTTAAATTTAGTTTTGTTTTTATTCCCGTTGGCATTCAATTAATGTTTGAATTTTACCTGCCCAGGGACTACAGATGGAAAGTAGCTAGTAAGCTAAATCTGGTACAAAGCATCTCTTCTCATCTTGAGACTAATGTGATTTTGTACGTTGTCCCTGATACAAATAAACGTATTAAACTAAATTTAAAGCACTTAATGGTCATATATGACAATGTAATTTTGTCAAAACAAATCTTGAGGTTATTAGGTTTCTCTGCTGTAGGCAAATCACTGTCTCATAGTGTGACATCAATGTCTAAGCATTGAGCTTAGCTTGCAGCCAGAAAGCTGATCTGCACATGTTACCAATTTAAATCCTTTTCCCCAAATAGTCAGTTCTTTTCCCTTTCAAAAAACCATTCATGCCTTAATGAAGCAGCTCCAGAGTCATTTCATTCCCTTCTACACCTCATCATTCTTCATATTACAGATCACTTCACTTATGGACATTTGGATTCCTTACTGTTGTTGCAGACATCGGGTGGAAATTTTATAAAATTACCAATAGCCCCATTAGAAGAACATTTACTGAAGAAAATGGTGATGCGTTCAGTACTTAATTTCCCTGCTGTACATGATAGGGACTTACAGATGACAGGCTTCATCCCAGCTCTTACGTCTGTTTTACAGGAGAAGAGAAGCCGACGAGCGTTTTCAGAATGAAGGGAAGCGCAGGTCTTCTCTTCAGCCTCATCGTAGCAGCGGGCTGCTATGCTGTCGCTGCTCAGAGGAAAGGTAAGCTCTGCTTTATGAAATGAGACATGTAAAGGTGAACTCACACTGAATGGATTCTTTTTTACACCTTTCAACATAGTGTTTATGAGTTAAATAAAGTATGAAATATGTTTAGCAGCAATGCTAAACTACCAGTTCAATTAGTTTAGTCAGCCCATAGCAATTAAGGGAGGTTGTGACCAATGACAAGATTAAGATTGAGGCTAGGTTTACACGAAGACTGCTCAGAGGAAAGGTAAGCTCTGTGTTGGTGTTCAAAGGGTTTAGGTTACACTGAATGGATTCTTTTTTACACCTTTCAACATAGTGTTTATGAGTTAAATAAAGTATGAAATATGTTTAGCAGCAATGCTAAACTACCAGCCCATAGCAATTTAGGGAGGATCTGACCAATGATATTAAAGATTAAGAAGACTTTATTGTCCAATGGTTTAAAAACACAGTGGAAATGTGCCTTTGGCATTTTGGTAGTCAGCCAACAACAACAACATCTGGACACACCCAACACAGTAACGAATCAATAAATAAACACATAAAATAGCCTACAATTACTGTGGCTGTTTGTAAACGTTTCTCCCAGAATGCTATTGTGGGATATGTGGTGCTGACGTTTTTCCTTCTATCATCCAGATTGTGAAAATGCAACTGTGGCCGACATCGTCTTCCTTATCGATGGCTCCACCAGCATTTCAGCCGAAAACATTCAACAGGTCAAGACGTTTCTCCACAAAGTCATTCAGCCCCTGGACATTGGCCCCAATAAAGTTCAGATCGGCGTAGCACAGTACAGTAATGATCCTCAAACGGAGTTCCTCCTGAAGGCTCACCCTAATAGGAAGTCACTGCTGGGTGCAGTGGACAAAATCACCCAAAAAGGAGGAGGGACAGAAACGGGCAAGGCCATCGACTTCATGCGGACAGAGTTCTTCACCCTTGCAGCTGGGAGCCGATTCCCCCTGGGGGTTCCTCAGGTTGCTGTGGTCATCACAGACGGGGAGTCCACAGACGACGTGATTAAACCAGCACAGGAACTGAGGAATCAGGGAGTTGTTGTGTTTGCTATCGGTGTGGGAGACGCAAGAGAGGACCAGCTCCAGCACATCGCCAACCTCCACGATTATGTGTTCCACGTCACGGATTTCACTGCTCTGGAGGCCATCAGGGAGAGGCTGTTGGAAAGTGTCTGCAAATCTGTGGAGGGTTAGAAACCATTTTGGCAATTTCCCCATGGCATATGAAAACGACCATGTCTGCAGATGTGTAGAAAGGAATGAGACAGAGCCTCTGAGGTTCCTTGCAAGGTTTCTGTTATCAGGCTGAAATCACGTGGGCTGTGTTTGTTTGAGTACTACAACATTTTTAATAAAATTCAGATTTGCAAACCTCCTGCAGTCATTTAGGTAACCATGTTGTACTGTGCCATAATGCATTTTTCATTTCTTTTCCAGCTTTGGCAGACAGGTTTGCAGATATTTTCTTCTTGGTGGACAGCGGCATAGCCCAAGGACCATACTCCATGTTTAGATCAGAGCTCCTCAAAGAGATCAAGCGAATGAACGTTGGACCGTCTGCCTTCCGTATCGGTTTGGCTCAGTATGTTGAAGAAACCAAGGTTGAGTTCTTTCTCAATGCCTCTTATACCAAGCAGGCAACATCCAATGCTGTTCAACGTTTCCGTCTACGACCGCCACCTGGCAGACAGCATCACCTGGCTGGAGCTCTTGAGTATGCAAGGACTCACTTTTTCACCAAAGAGGCAGGGGGTCGTGCAGACCAGGGCTCGCGACAGTTCCTGGTTGTCGTGGCTGGAGGAGACTCAGTTGGTCCTGTGGATAGGGAGGCTCATTTGATCCACTCATCAGGGGTACATCTTGTGGCAATGAGTGCAGGTGCAGAAAGGAGCCTTATAGATGATCTTGCCAGCAGTCCTGGGTATGCATTTGATAGTCCCAAAGTAAGTCTCCTGAGAGAAATCTTTGAGACTCCACCAAAGGAGAACATTACTGAAGGTAAGACAGTTTTTACTGACTCTTCTGTATCAACAGTATCTGATTCAAGTATGGTATTACTATTTTGTATTTCAAACAAGGCAGACATGAAGGAGCTCTAAATTGTTTTGGAAAAAATTCTGCCATGTGTAATGACTTTATTGTGGTCTCATGGTTATGTACTGATTCGACAAACAAGCACATTTGGTGGTTGACAGTTGACAGGTTGCAGTTTATAGATGGTGATAGATGACAACATTTTGCTGAAGAGGCAGCCAGTTGTGTCAGTTGACGATTACCTCAGCTAAAGGTTGTCTGTAGATGGAAAATTGGAATGGAATGGAAAATTTATTTATATAGCACCTTTCACAGACAGCAGTCACAAGGTGCTGTACAAGATCAGTCAATTGACCAACAGGTAGACAGTCAGAAACACAAGAACGAGTGATGACAACAACAACAACAGCAACAGCCACAACAGACAACAGCAACAGCAGCAACAACAACAACAACAACTGACAGGAAGACAGTGATACATTGTGAAGGGGTTAGTAAAACGCGAGAGAAAATAAGTGGGTTTTTAGTTGTTTTTTAAATGAAATGACTGAGGAAGCAGCTCTCAGTTCTGGAGGCAGAGCATTCCAAAGTCTTGGTGCAACGGATTCAAATGCCCTGTCACCTTTTGTAATGAGCCTGGTGCGGGGGACATGGAGCAGGCTCTGATGTAGGAGCCAATCTGGAGGTAGCTGTAGGTTGTCTGTAGATGTGATATCATGCCCAGGTACTTGTGTTGTTGGTTGTTGTTGTTCTGGCTCAAGTTAACAAAGTTGATTTTGCTTCTTTCACCTGCAGATTGCAAAGGGGCCAATGTGGCAGACGTCGTGTTCATTGTTGATGAGTCAGGAAGCATTACAACCCCCAACTTCCAGCTGGTACGAACTTTCCTGCACTCAATCATCAGTGGCCTGGACGTCAGTCGTAAATCGGTCCGAGTTGGCATTGTTACGTACCATGAGCGTGCAACAGCACACATCTACCTCGACACAACCAAAAGCAAAGCTGACATCCTGCAGTCTGTCAACGTCCTGCCATACCGTGGTGGTGGTACAAAAACTGGCGCTGCCCTAAACTTCACGCGGGACTTTGTCTTCACTGAGAAACGGGGCAAAAGGAAAAATGTCCAGCAGGTGGCAGTGTTGATCACAGACGGTGAATCCAACGATGCTGTGAGCGAAGCAGCAATTAGTCTTCGTCGGGCTAATGTCACCATTTACGCTGTAGGAACCAGAGGCGCCAGTAGATCCGAACTGGAGAAGGTGGCATCTTATCCCAGAGATAAATATATTTACCATGTGGACCACTTCACTGACCTGAAACCCCTGAAGCAGAGCCTGCAGAAAGCCATGTGCACCGACATCACTGATAAAGTGACTCCGGGCAAAAAAGGTGTGAAGTTTTAGGATTCTATGGCTATTTATGTGGCAAACACGATTTTAAATTAACATGAAGATAAAAAAAAATATGACGATTTGGTTCCCATAATGAACATTGACCAGATTTCAATTTAGAATAAGTTATAAATCAACAGCCTGTTGACCCGTATGTTTATTAGGGTTATGGGGGTGTGAAACGTTATATTTGTACCTTGAATAGCTGTTGAATTTATCATTCAATTAGATATTCCCTAGTGTATAAAATGTCATTTATTAACATCCACCTCTATGTCTGGATAAATATAATTAACTCCTGTTCTCGGTTTTCCCCTCTAGAATGTAAACAAAAGGATGAGGCAGATATCTTTTTCCTGATGGATGACTCAGGAAGCATTCAAAGAGAAGACTTTAAAGACATGCAGACGTTCATCATTGAGATTATTGAGTCTTTCCAAATTGGGCAAAACCATGTCCGCATAGGGCTCATGAAATACTCTGAATCTGAAACTGTGATATTTGATCCAACAACTTACTCAGATGCTGCAAGTATGGTGACAGCCGTGCAGAATATACACCATGCAGGCGGCGGGACAAAGACAGGAACAGCTCTGAAAGCCATGGGGAGAGAAATTGAGAGAACAAACAAGGCTCGGACTCACAAAGTTCCAGAATATCTGATTGTCATCACAGATGGAGAATCAACAGATAAAGTCAAAGTTCCTGCAGAAAACATAAGGGCACAGGGGGTCACCATCTTTGCTGTTGGAGTGAAAGGAGAAAAAGGAGGACCAGACCAGAATGAGCTGGAAGAAATTGCTGGTGTCCGTAACAATACTTTCTTAATCTCCAGTTTTGACGCCCTGAAGTTCCTTAAATATGACATTGTCAGAGACATCTGTTCTCCAGATGGTAAGTAAAACAGGTCGGAGCATGGCTCGGAGCAAGTTAAAAACAGGACTAATGTGTCCTGTTTGAAAAGTAAGAAAGCCTTATTCAACTTTTTTTTTAAATTAAAACCATGGCCATGATAAATAAGCAGAGTCATGCATGTGGTCAGTGGTTCACTTTTCTGGAGATACTTAGTAATGCAAAAATATTGTGGCTCCCATACTCCCCTTACATGGTATCAACAGTTCAACAGAAGAGGCCAATCAAGAGGCTGAGGATAGTTCAGATACTGCTGTTCTACTAGTGAGAAAGAAGACTCGAGATTGTAGGAGATTCTTAACTACCACAGATCACAACTAAAATGTTGTAAAAACAAGAAAATATGCTGTGAACATGGAAGTTACCAATGTGTGTAGTTACTGAGTCTGTGATGTGTCACTCACTGCAGTTTAAATGCTCTGGAGAAATACATCTTCACCCCCATCTGTCAGTAAACTAAGCTACCCAATATTTCCTACGCTGTGAGGTGTTAATGGGTGGACCAAGTGATGTTTTTCAGTAGAGTTACTGTATATTGTTGGGTCGGGTGTTTAGGAATTTTGAGTTTTGAAAGAGCTAAATCCTCAAGTTATTTGGGGACTCTCGGTCAGCGTACAAAATTAATTCTCAATCATTAGGATGAGAAAATCCCACTAACGTTTCTGTGTTCTTTGTCCACAGCTTGCAAAGGTATACCACTTGATATCATTTTCTTACTTGATAACTCTGACAGCATCTCTGATCAAGGCTATCAGAAAATGAAAGATTTCATAAAATCCATCATTAGTAAGACTGCCATCGGGGAAAACCAGGTGCATATTGGTGTCATGCAGTACAGCACTCAACGGAAAATGGAGTTTGACCTGACCGACATCTACAGCAAAGACAGTATGTTGGAAGCCATCGACAATATGAAGCATATGAAACAAGGCACTCTCACAGGAGCAGCCGTCACAGAGGTGTCACAGCATTTTCTTGAAGACAGAGGAGGGCGTCCTAATGTGGAACAGAGGCTGGTCATTATAACAGATGGCAAGTCCCAGGATGCAGTTAGAGTCCCTGCTAAAGATCTGCGAGACAAGAATGTAGTGATCTATGCCATTGGAGTGGACCGGGCTGACACCACACAGCTGAGAGAGCTTAGCGGTTCATCAGACAACGTCTTTTATGTGGCCAGGTTTGATTCTCTGGAGAAACTGGAGAACAAGTTGGTCCTGAAACTCTGCGAAGGTAAGAGCAGCACGGATTTAAGCCAAAAGTACTTGAACTAGATTTTGTGGAAGTTGTGTCATGATGTTGATCTTTCTTTTTCAATGTATGCTTAAGTCCACACCTCAACCAACAATGAGATGTCAGGTTTACACATCATACAGTTGAATGTAAAACACCTGCAGACTTGAGCAAACACATATTTCATTGATTTTTAAAAAGCACATCCCACACCAGTTGCCAAACAAACTAAAAATTAGCCTCTATAAATGATTATGCACTGACCTGAACTGAAGAGAGGGCCTTGGACCACTAAAAAAATGCAGAGTATTTTTTCATTTCCTGAGGTAAAAAATAAGCTTTGCACAAATTCATGCAGGACACAGAAGTCAGAAGCCTGTAGCCCGCTGATTAGTCTCTATCCAATCACATTCATTCTCTCACAAAGCGGCCTGTTTAAATCCAGGCTGTCACCAGTCCATGTAAATTGGATTGATTTTATCTGGTCAACATCTTTTCTTTTTGCAGTAATTAAGATCTTTTCTGGATTGATTAAGTTTCAATTTTGTCTTTTTTCCTAATTCAGAATGTCAGACTGGCGAAACTGACATTATGTTCCTGGTGGACGGCTCCTCGACCATACATGAAACAGACTTCATGAGAATGAAAACATTCATGCAGTCAGTGGTGAACAGGACAAAAGTTGGCTTGGACCACTCTCGTTTTGGGATCGTTGTCTACTCCGATGAGCCAACAACTGATTTTTTTCTAAAGGATAGTAACTCCAAAAAAACTGTTCTTAATGCAATTACAAACATGAAGCAACCAACGGGAAATACCTACACAAGCAAAGCCTTGAATTTTTGCTCACCATACTTTGGTGCTGAATATGGCGGCCGCAAAGCTCTCAAGGTACCTCAGATCCTCATGGTTATCACAGACGGGGATGCTACCGACTATAAATATCTGAAGCCGGAATCTGATAAATTACGAACAAACGGGATCACTGTGTTTAGTATTGGAGTAAGGGGCGCAAATAGGACACAGCTGGACATCATGGCTGGTGGTGACAAATCCAAAGTCTTCTATGTGAACAATTTTGACGGCCTGAAAAATCTGCTCAAGAATATTTCAACAGAGCTCTGCGATACTCCTCGAGGTAAGAGGTGTCATGGCACACTTTTAGTCACTATTGAAGATGATAATGTGAAAATATATAGTGGCAATGGTTTGTTATCAAGAACCTGAAGTTTGAACTCAATCGGACAATGTAAATGTAAAACAGGTCACTTCCTGTTACCACCAAGGGGCGCATTTGTATGAACCCAGATGTAGGTAGGTGTGTTCATGGACGGAGCCTCATCAAAAATGTAAAATTTGAAGTTGGTCGGACAATGTAAGTGTAAACCAGGCCACTTCCTGTTACCCATCATCATCTTCAGCAAGTTTGAAGCTGATCGGATAAAGTATGTGAGCGTCAGAGCTGTTCGAAGGTGAAATAGCGAGCAAGCGAAAAGTTGCCAAAATTTCCAAGGCCCCAGAAGCCACGCCCTTTCACCTAGAGACCTATGGAGCACAAGGTTTGTTCAACATGGCATTTTGATGATCTGTAATCAATTTGACGTCAATCAGATGAAATCGGTAGGAGGATATAGGGCAAAAAGGTCAAAATTTCAAATAAAAATGGCCGACTTCCTGTTTGGATTTCACAATGACAAATGATGGGTTTTTTGTGCGTCTTGCCATGTTCTATTAGCCCACCAAATTTCATGCGTCTAGGTGAAACACGCTGATGTTTTGAAATTTTCTAGGGGGCGCTATTCAGCCATTTGGCCATGCCCATTTCCAACGACTTTAAAATATCAATTTTTTCGTAAGGCCTGATGTGCATGCCAAAATTCACGCGTTTTGGGGTATGTTGAAGCCCCCAAAAATGCGATAATAAAAATAGAAATAGAAATAATAATAAACATAGTAATTACAATAGAGCTTTCGCTGGGCGACTTGCAGTCGCTGCTCGGGCCCTAATTATTCTTAGATGAAAGTAGTTGATTGCTACCTTGGTACAGAGCCTGGTAGATGTTATGGAGAGTCTTTCAATAAAAGAAAAGACATTGTTTATTGATGCAGTTGTCCCTCTCCTCACTTGTCAACACCAGGAAACAAGTTGCACATACTTTTGTAGCTCCGGATCCTTTGTGGTTTTTATCAAAGCCACTAAAGGCACCATAAATCCCTGAGGGGAAGGGACTCATTTTTGGTTATTTACAAGAAAAGCACATTCCTGTTCTTGTTTGATCAAATGGACCACGTTCAGCTAATGAGATGAGTTACCAGCAGGTGAAGCAGAAAATGCACATACTGTTACATTTTGTGACTTTCAAGTAATAGAGGCCGAATAGGTTTGGTACAGGTCAAATATAGTATATCCCCAAAATCCTCAAGCTACAAAAGACAATTGTAAACTAGGTGAGGGTGTGTCTAACCCTAGATTCTACAAAACACAATTTGTTCATCAGTGATGTGGACTAATGTCTTTCTCTTGCTTTGCTTTGGCAGTTTGTGAAAAGGATCTGGCAGATGTTGTCTTTCTACTTGATCGATCAGGTAGTATCGAAAACAAAAATTATAAAGCCATGCTAAACTTCACCAGAGACATAGTGAACAGCCTTGATGTTAGTAAAGGGTTCATACATGTTGGACTTGCTCAGTTCAGTGACGAACCTCATGATGAGTTTTTCCTCGCCGACTTCACCAAGGCGGACATGATCGCACACATTGAGAAGATGGAGTACACCGGTGGAAACACCTATCTTGGAAAGGCCTTACGTCACATTAAGGGGTACTTTCATGCATCAAAGGGTAGCCGTGGGTTTGTCCCCAAGAACCTGGTGTTGGTCTCAGATGGTAATGCTCATGATGACGTGGAGGATGCAGCTGATGATCTCAGGGATTTGGGAATAGAGGTGTTTGCCGTTGGCGTAGGAGATGTCTACGACCTACAACTCCTGCAGATCACTGGCACCCCAGAGAGGCTGTTCAATGTGCACAACTTCGAAGGCTTGGTAAAGATCAAGCAAAAGGTGATTGACGCCTTGTGCAAACCTCAAATAACTGAAAGTAAAGGTGAGTTGAAAAATGTTGTCTGTCACAGTGTCTCAATGTCTTTCCCACTGTTCCTTAACATCCAGGACTGCGCAAACTAAATACACATTTCCCTTTGCAGCAGGCTGCACCATTGATGTCGCCATGGGATTTGATATCACTCAAAGGACCGGTGCACCTGGTCAGATGCTGATCAGTGGTCACACCAAGCTGCAAACCTTCCTGCCACAAATTGCTCTTTCTCTTTCATCGGCACACAGCCTATGCTGCGTTGCACAGAAAGATGTGAAAAGCAGAATCTCCTACCACCTGATCGGTCGTGATGGACAGTCTTTGTATGATAAAAATTTTGAAGTTTACAGTGAAGATGTGGTGAAGAAAGTCATGAGCCATCCAGTATCACAACCTACCTACTTAAACTCTGCCCAGCTGAGGGCCTTCAAGGAGCTGTTCCAAGCCAACTCCACGGCTAATGTCAAGGTAAGAATGATGATGATCCTCAATGTAATCATGAAATTATGTCAGGGTGACAAAATGCACCTCATTCTGTGGCTGCAGTGTGTTTTGAAAGTTAATTAGTTAATTAGTCAAAGCTCTGGAAAGTATCGTCAACCTAATAACCACAAGTAACATTGAGTATGTTCAATAGGTCACGCTATAATCCTCTATGTCCCCAGCAGGATCATCTGTACAAAATGTTATGTTACCCATCTAATAGTTGTTGCTATCTCAGTCTGGACCGAAGCACTGAACCGGTTCAGGACATACCCAGACAAACTGTGAGACTCTCCCATGAAAGCCCGTCAACAAGCTAACATGTGACTGACCTTATCTCTTGTAGGTGCTGGTGATCTTCTCAGACGGAGTGGATGATGTGATGAACCTGCAGGAGGAGTCGGAGCGCCTGAGACAGTCGGGTAAAAAGTTGTTTCCAGTGTTCTGATGAGAAGAATGATGCACCACCGAACTCTCTGATGTAGATTTAGCTCCTTAACAAGGGTTCATCTGGGTGGCTTTTTCCATTTATTTTTGTCTTTGTCTACCGTTAAAGCCAGTCAACGACACTTTGCTGTTGTGTGATGTGTCTGTAGGGGTCAGCGCTCTGCTGATCGTGGCTCTGGAGGGAGTGCGGGACACCGCCCGGCTGCAGATGTTGGAGTTTGGCCGTGGATTCACCTACCAACGCCCCCTGACCATCGGCATGCCAAACGTAGCCAGCACCATCTTCAACCAGATAGTAAGTGCTGTGCGTGTGTTGTTGCTGCATCACCTCAATTCAATGTAATTCAAAGGCTCCTCCAAATGCAGCCTTGCTTTGCCAGTTCTAGGAGGACGCACCGCATGGCCTCCCGTATCCCAAGATTCTTGCAACCTAGCATGCTATCGAACGTTAGCAGCGAGGATTTTGATTACGTTCGGATGTAATCAGGAAATGCTCCAAAGGCTTGACTGTCTCATTTTCTGGCAGTTGATGCAGCCGTCAGAGGAGCCTCCGAAGCCGTTGCCTCCGTAGACCACGCAGGCTCGTGGTTTCTGATATTTGAATCAGGAGATTTTACCTACTGTTGTTTTCTCCTCTCTGCAGAACATGGTGTCGGACAGGGAATGCTGCGATGTCTCATGCAAATGTTCAGGACACGAGGGCCCCCATGGTTCTCCAGGTAGACCAGGGTCAAAGGTCAGCACAGTGCATCCATGTTAACTCTATACATTCTCAAGGAGTGGTCAGTGGTCAACCTGCTTCTAAAACTGTTTATGGATTATAAACAGGGTCCAGGTGGACAGAAGGGTCAGCAAGGCTTCCCAGGAGACGAGGGAGTCAGTGTAAGTGTTCCATGAGAACCCTCAGATTTGACCCTGAAAACAAAAGATCTGCCTCTTCCATCTTCCTTTTTCTTCCGTTCCTTCTTTCCTGTTTTTAATGTTGATTCATTCATAGTAAAAATTGTAAAAGACATTGCACTTGTTCACTCTCTGTCTGTTGCTGCAGGGCGATCGAGGGCCCCCTGGGCCGAGTGGAACCCAGGGCCTGCAGGGCTGTCCTGGAGTCAGGGGACAGAAGGTCGAGTACTTTTACATCAACTAGTAACAGTGACATGAAACACCATGATGGTGTGTTTGACTTGTTGTGTTGTGTGTGCAGGGCTCTCGAGGCGTCTCAGGCAACAGGGTGAGTCAAAGAACAAGGAACAGGAAGTGCAGCGAGTGGACGAGAGTTTAGTTCAGACAGAGTCGCACTAACACACAACTGTTGTCCAACGCTACAGGGGGAGATCGGAGAGGACGGGCTGGACGCGATCAACGGAGAACAGGTACAAACTTCAACATCTACGTCTGATAAGCTCCTCTCTGTTCTAGTTATATCCATACAGTAGGTCTCTCATAGAAAACTACACTGAGATGGTGTTTTGATCAACAACGTAGGAGAAGAGGAAACATGGAACTAGTTTAGGTTTTCTAACGAGCTGTGATAATCAGACGCAGGTTTTTTAGTCTCTGAGCTTTGATCTCTTTCTGTTGTTGTGTTTTTTCAGGGAGTGACGGGAGTAGACGGAGAGAAAGGAGAGAGAGGACACCCAGGAAACCCAGTAAAAATATATATGATGATTTTCATTTCTCTAATTTGTTTTCACTGTGTCTCCATATGTGTTTGTTTTTAGTGCAGAATGATATGTTTAGTTATTTGTGTTTAAGTTGAATACTTAAGTCATCCATCAGTTATTCAGAGTCACCTTCGGAGGCTTTGACCTCTGACCTCTCTGGCTGATCTGTCGTCCTCAGGGTATCCCAGGGATCTCAGGGGAACCGGGGCTGAAAGGAGAGCGAGGACTAAGAGGAGATCCGGTGAGTATGATCCCTAACTGGCTTCCCACTCCAAAGACAAACAAAACTGACACCTGACGCACCTGTAACATCCTGTTAACGTTAAGGCATCGTGGCCCAAAGCATTTCCACATCATGAACAACTCACAGACCCCAACTTAACATTAACAGAGCTTTTTTTAACAGGAAAGAAGAAACAATGTTAATAATCCACGGTTTTACACAGATTTATGTGGACATGACCTACAGTGGAGGTTTGAAATCTGAACATGAAGAATAGAGCGGTGGGAAGTATGACATCGTTTCACTAAAGATCTGTTTTGGTCATCCAGACGAAAATACTCGGGTGGCGTTTTCAGATTTTCCCACTCTTGGAGCCATTTTCCAAAAGTCCTGTTTTTCCCCCCCAGAATGCCGTATTCGTCTGGATGACACGCTGAAACGATAAAATACTCATGCAGATTCATTAAATCCCTATTCCTGTGAATGGGCTCTGAGCATCTGCTTAGTTTGTCATCTGTTAGAAAGCGCTCACAGCCTGGAGCTCATAAAAGAAATTCTCCTTTTGAACAACTCATGTGAGAAGATACAAGGACAAGTCCCAGAATGCTTTGCTGTGTTTACAATCAGGCAATGGATGGAGATGGTTTTAATACAACAGCCTCAGGAATCAGAAACTATTGATCACCAGGGGGAAACAAGGGAGTTACAGTCGCTCCCCCTGCAAAGACAAGAGGCAACGAAGAGATGAAAGATCCAAAATAAAGATGTATTTGTACAAGGTTAAGTGTGTGTGTGTGTGTGTGTTCTGGGCTACAGGGTGAATCCGGTGCTGACAATAATCGCCCTGGACCCAAAGGAGAACCGGGGAACCCAGGGCAACCGGTAAGAAACAACCTCACAGAACAGAATGAAACAAGAAAGTGGTGTGTACATAGGTGTATCATCGCTGATGTGATTATATTCATGTTTATGTTTATGTGTGTGTGTCGACATTATCCACAGGGTCGGCCTGGAGCAGATGGGAAGAAAGGTGGAGACGGAGTCATCGGGAACCCGGTAAGATTCCTGACCTCCATTTTATCCGGGGATTTTTGAAAGTGCTTGAATAAGTCGACGTGGTTCTCTCATTTTTGTCACTTGTCTTGTGGTATTTTAAATTTGGAGCAACCTGGCTCAAGAGTTTCCTTTTTACAGAGCCCCTTAGGGGACATGGGGAGAAAGAAACTATGGGTGGAAAAAAGGATGGAATTTCTCGTGATCTCTCAGACTTTTCTTGATTTTTTTTAGCAAGCTAGCTTGAAATCTCTTTGATATAATCCATTCTGAGGTATTTTGATGCAGTATTTCACAGTGCTTTACGTTTTATTACATGCGATGGGTTCTCCACCCATCACTGTGCCTTATATGAAAGAGTGGGCTGGTCTTCTCTCACTTCTCGCAGAGAGAAACATTGTTTGATGTATAATGGTATTTTGGTTAAAAACGCTGAGCTCATTTTTAAACCCTTCACCATCAGTGTGTGTTGCTGGGAAGTGGAGGAGGAGGAGGGGGCCGGGGGGTTGGCAGCTCGTTGTGATGTAGTAACTGTTTCTGGATGATACTCAGACTTCCTTGGAAATTCAGCGGAGCTATGTGTACAAAGAGAAACCATGTGTGTCTGTGGAGCAGGGAGGAATCTGAGGAGGATGAGGAAGCCAATGAGAATGACAGCTCTCCCCTCTGGTATTCACTCTGGTATTCACTTCAATGAGTTGAAACCAAGCTCCTGCTCTGGTCGCACAGGGACCGTACAGCCCTCAGCACAGGGCCTCCGATCCCATACTCCCAGAACACCCCCCACAGGATGCCCCATGGGACACAGTTGAAAGCCTTTTCCAAGTCCATCAAACACATGTGGACTGGTTGGGCAAACTCCCATGAGCCCTCGAGCACCCTGCGGAGGGTAAAAACTGCATTGTTCCTCCTGAATCCGGGGTTCGACTATCGGCTGAGGAGTGTGATCAGTCCCCCTTTTTGAAAAAATTCAATTCAGGTTTATTTGAGGAGGGACAATGTACATTCTTTTACATTGAAAATGCAAAATGCACCCAATTGTAGCTGCAAAGCTAGTTTCCATTGGTTGTCCCCCGGCTAAAAAGAAAAAAATTACAGAGGTTCAACAGGTCAAAAGTGCAACAAGGTTCTGTTCATGTTGTTTTGCTTCTTAGAAGGGAACAGAAGAGCGGTCTAACATAATAATCACAATATCAATCAATACATTACAATATCATATACATTACACACATAGTTTCATATTTCAGTCATTACGAATAAAACGGTAAAGTGCTAGAGCAGTTTAAAGTGCTAGTTACGAATAAAGTGCTGGAGGTTTAAAGTTAAAGTGCCATATCTCAGAGAGAAAAAGAAAAAAAAAAAAAAAAAAAAAGGGGTTGGGGAAGAGACGGAGGATGGTGGGGAAAGGGAGGGTGTAGATGGAGTGGGCTGCAGCAATGCAAAACCAGTTCACATGTATTGTTTGGTTGTGGGATTTAGGGTTCTATACCAGTTGTAGGGTAAACAGATTGTGGAGTTGGGGCCAGGAAGAGAAGAGTAAGGAGGAAGAATGAAGAAATAAAAAATAAAAAAAATAATAATAATAATAAAAATAAATAAAAAGGGTAGGAAGAGGTAGATAATTACTGGTCAGTTGAGAGTAAGCATTTACAGGAAAAAAATAGACAACCAAGAGGTGATGTCGTGAGGCATCACCACCCCACAAAGTGATTAAGCCAGTTAAATTGTATTTAAAAAGAGGCCACCACCCCAGTGCCAGTCAAGAGGCACTGTCCCCAATTGCCACGTGATGCTGCAGAGGCGTGTCGGCCACGACAGCCCCACAACATCCAGAGACTTGAGGTCCTCAGGGCGGATCTCATCCACCCCCGGTGCCTTGCCACTAAGTAGCTTCCTGACTACCTCAGTGACTTCGGCTTGGGTGATGAATGAATCAACCTCTGAGTCCCCAGCCTCTGACTCCTCGAGGGAAGGCGTGTCAGTGGTATTGAGGAGGTCCTCGAAGTATTCCTACCATCGCCCGATGATATCCTCAGTCAAGGTCAACTGCTTCCCCCTCCTGAGGCGTCGGATGGTTTGCCAGAGGCCGACTGGTAGTCTTCCTCCATGGCCTCCCCAAACTTTTCGCAGACTCAAGTTTTTGCTTCCGCAACCACCTGAGCTGCCATTCGCTTGGCCCACCGGTACCCATTGGCTTCCTCGGTATAGTCCCCCAAGCTAGCTAAGCTCGGTAGGACTCCTTCAGCTTGACGGCATCCCTTCTTTCCGGTGTCCACCACTGGGTTCGGGTATTGTCGCAGTGCCAAGCGCCAGAGACTTTACAGCCACAGCTTCGGGCGGCCAGATCAACAATGGCAGTGGAGAACATGGTCCATTCAGACTCCATGTCTCCAGCCTCCCTTGGAATCCGGTCAAAGCTGTCCTGGAGGTGGGAGTTGAAGACCTCCCTGACAGGGGATTCTCCCAAACATTGGCTCCAGGGTGGGACCCCGGTGATGCCCATCCAGGCCACGTGAACTTCCTTGGTATTTCTTTCTTCATAGGGGCTTTGGAACCGCTCTTAGTCTGACCCGTCACCTAGGACCTGTTTGCCTTGGGAGACCCTACCAGGGGCATCAAGCCCCCGACAACATAGCTCCTAGGATCATTCAGGTGCTCAAATTCCTCCACCACAATGAGGTGGATGGAGTTTCTTGAGCTCTTGCAATCTTTTCTCGAGGTCCCAATAATTTTTTTAGCAAGCTAGCTTGAAGTCTCTTTGATATAATCCATTCTGATGTCTCTGCAGTGTTTCACAGTGCTTTACATTTACATTGTCGTTGTTGTGGGTTGGTCTTCTCTTACTTCTCGTAGAGAGAAACATTGCCTCTTGTTTATTTATAAAGCATTAATTGCGAAGCTCCCAACCTACTTAATGTTCTTCTTCAGTATACCAAGACCCACCCACTCGCTAAAACTGAAACAGTTTATTCCAGTGGAGTCCAACAACAGTCTTTTAGACTTTGTCTTTCATATTGAGTGTATTTGCTTTTCCTGAAGCTGAGACCCATATGCTGTCTTCCTTGTGTCTGCTCAATGTGTAATTAAATAAAGGAAATAATGTGGTATTTGTTGTTGTTCAGGGACCAGATGGGAGGAGAGGCCCACCTGGAGCCAAGGTAGGAACTCTTTGTTTAAGTCAATGTTTCTATCCCGTTACCTTGAAACACCCGTATTTTACTGTTTCTTTGCATTTTGCAGGGTGCACCAGGAGGTAAAGGAACTAAAGGAGACCCAGGTAGCCCAGGTCCTGCTGGTCCACAGGTGAGTGATCTGAAGTCAGCGCTCAGTCCTGCATCACTGCCTAAAAACTGAGAAGGCACATGATTTTTACATTCTGAGTTGTAGCAGAGAGAGAGAAATCAACAAACTGGCAAAAAGAGAAACAGACAAAACAGAGGAATGTGCTGCCCATGAACAGTAACACCCCAGTTGAAACAGAAACTCATGTGAAACACGCATCAAGTAGAGCTACAACACAATAAAAGTTTTTCCAGTGGCGGCCGGAGCCGGACTAGTGACAGGACAAGGTTAGCACTGTCGCCAGCATCGTGTCCTTTATCTTTGCTCTACTTTTATCAGATGTGTGTTCATGTTGGTTTGTTTTCTTGTTTTCTTAAAGGAGTAATATGTAAGAAATGTGTGACAAGTAAACATAAAATCAGCCACCATGTCCCCAGAGACTAAGGAATCATGTTAATTTGAGCATCAGTTGACAGTACCTGGAATATCTGTGTCAGATCTAGTTTTAACAAACGTGGTTGCTACTTGTTTTTGGCTTTTTATTGAATATTTTTGATATTGTTTTATCTTCCAGAAGGCTGCTACTAATTTGTTGCATTGGATTTCTTTATTCTGTCCACATGTTACGGCCACAGACCCATCGTGCTCAGCCTTTTCATGCTAACTCTTTCCATGCTGTGTGTTAATAAGACAATGTGTCAGTCCTGAATTTATGGAACAACAACACTCGTTTCTGAGCGAAAGCAGAGCTGGCAGCGTCAACAGGCTGTAACTGTTATCCCTCGTAGGTTTTGATGGTTTTTAAACACTTGAGGTTTTAACTAAACATTTTTCAGCACAGCTTCACCTCTGTGATCTGACAGTCAAATGTTTTCACGCACTATAGGCTCAGTAGTTCAGATATCAAAAAGCCAGATGGTAACTTTGAGCGAACACTGTGGGAGGAGAAAGGTTTGATAAGTTTGGATGGACTTCATAATTGCACTGGATTTAATCATGCAAAAGCTTCTGCAGTATTGGGGAGACGTTTTAGTGAAAGTTACAAAACTGTAGCATGTACGGTTGGTTTGATAGGAATTTTCTTATCGTATGGATCTGTTTGAATCCATATTGATCCTCCCCTCTCGTCCATCACTATTGTTCTCATTAAAAGTACATACCTAGAAATATCAGGCGATTCCATCAAAGCCGCTCAACCAATAATATTTGGGTTACCATGTTGATTGGCATGCTTCAAGGCCTTTACTGACAAAAACCACCCATTCCCCACGGAGCAGAGATGCAGAACACAAAACAGCTCGCTAGTGCTTTGAAAGTGCTCAAAAAAACAAAATGTGTGCACAGATGTTTGATTTGTGCGTGCACGGATCTCATTGTGATTCATCTCAGTGATCTAATATATAATGACAGTGAGCTCATTTTTAAATACTGCACCATCAGCGTGTGGTGGTGGTGGGGGAGGAGCGAGGGGGGGGCGGCTTGTTGTGTTGTCGTAACTGTTACTGTTACCAACCGATACTCTAGGAAACTCAGCTGAGCTGTGTGTGTAAAGAGAAACCATGTGTGTCTGTGGAGCAGGGAGGAATCTGGGGAGGAGGAGGAGGAGGAAGCAGCAGCCAATGAGAATAGAAGCTCTTCCCTCTGGTTTTCAGTCATTCATTGAGTCGCCTGGTGTGTGAATGAAGGTTTCACAAACTGTGAGTGACGTGGCTGAGTCAGAGCTGCAGCCTCGTGTTCACAGGTGCAGAGGCCAACATGTCAGACATACTGGCTTCAGCTCTCTGCTCAGTGCACTGGGCTGTGTGATACCTGCAGTCTCTCACCTGTGTTGTGCCCTGCTTTGTAGTTTTTATGTTCATGAGCTCTTCCATAGCCGGGCAACGTAGTGACAGTGACGATCTGTCTGTACGTTAGTGAGGTTAGATTAAACTTTATTCATCCCAAGGGAACATTCATTCATCACAGCAGCATATTATGGGAGTAACAAGACTTTATGAATGATAGATACTGTAAACCATGAACTATATGCAGAAAGTTCTCCAGGTGAGTTTCTGCAGCACTGTCCTTAAACCCGCTCCATGTCTCCTCTGCAGGGACGCCGAGGACCCAACGGCGAACCAGGACCGAAAGGAATCTCTGGATTTGCTGGACCTCAGGTCAGTACGCCTCCTGGAGCCACTTGAGTCCATGGTGACCCGATGGACAGCGATCGATGTGATCTGGTCCGATGGCCCTAATTATGGAGTTTGATATAAATCTGGCAGAGCATCACCATGATCTTGATTGGCACTGTTTGGTTCTGTTGTAACTCTGCCGGTGTGTTTCCTGCAGGGGGCGCACGGAGAGCCCGGACGCCCCGGAACCGCTGGACGTCGGGGAGCGAACGGACAGAAGGTGTGTGACATCACTTCCTGAGCAGATGAAGTTAGATGATCTGTCTCTGAGCAAAGACTGAATCTGGTTCTGAAAGCATTCGACAACAAAAAGTCATCAGAGTTCATCATTAACATGTGAATCCACTGACGGTTGACAATGGCCGAGAACTACTCGTGTTTATAACATGAATTCATTACATTCAGAACACAAAACTGTGTTTC
>CM064894.1:1395000-1447500 GCA_030347415.2 Decapterus maruadsi
GAATGTGTCTTTGTTCTCAATGGTTGGCACAAACCAGCCTAAACAAATGGGTGGCATTTCATCTATAAAGAATAACTAAAAGCTTTATTTTTAAAACATTTGGTGATCCCCAAACGGTGTTAAGATTGCACCCATTTTTCAGACCAAGGGTGCCAAATATGCCTTTGAAATGTATTCTTAATTTCATCCCCTGATTGTGATTTGGATCAGGAAGAGTGCTCTTGGACTTCAGCCCAGCAGGGCCTTAACAATTCTCTGAGGTATTGATGATCAGTCGGATAAGTTGTTGAACCAGACAGGAGAGATCAGAAAAAAGAAATAGTTTTTTGTTTGGTTTGGTGAGTGAGTTTGGAGACATCCCAGACCTTCAGCAGTTTGTCTTCCAGAGGATAAAAAAAAGATTTCTTGTGCTTAATGATTGTTTTCACTCCATAGTTGAGAGAGATCAGTGGAACAAAGAGAGGGGAGTTCTTCTCTCAGAGCCAGACACTGAGCTCCCTGTCTTTCTAATGTTTCCTCTGGGTTTATCCGCTCTGAGTGATGACGGCCTCTGTTTCATCTCAGGTTGATGACACGAGACACTACGTCCTCACGGTGCTGAGGAGGGACATGGCTGCCGACTTGAGGAGTGTGAAGAACTGTGCCATCTGTTACGGTACGTTGTCTCAATGTTCCAAATTTTTTAGTAGGACCAGAAAAACATTCTTTTCTTTTCTTTTCTCTTTATTTATTCATAGAGGGCCAGGTGAGAGCAAGCTCTCTTTTCCAGTGTCACCCTGATTACAAACAATCCATCAGTACAATATAAATACGAATGCAAAACATTAAGATTATTCTGATCCCAACAGATTAGTGGATTCAGGAACAAAATGGGATTTTAATTAAATTCAGACTGGTCAAATAAACAAAATTTATCACGTAGTATATATTTATATTAGTTTATATTTTGCATCTTTTTAAACCAGTGTAGTGAGAAAGTAAATTAAGTAAAGTTTTTATCATTCAATAAATTAAGTGTCCCAGACTACTGGATAATTAAATGAAATTTAAAGTTTTAATTTGAAACATGAGGACAAATATTCATATACAAATTTTTTAAGCAAACACCAGAAATACTTGTTCTGAGACTGGATAATGTTACTTTTTTGTACATTCAAATTAGGGCCAATGGCGTGAATTTTTGGAAATATTTGGAAATATTATAGATATTATAGAGACATTTATGGAAAAAAAAAAAGTGGTACAATTTCTACAATTTTTTTTAAACATTTGTAAGAAGTGGTTAAAAAAAAAGTTGATTTTCTACAAAAGTGGTAAATTGTCAATAAAAAAAAAAATCTCAAAAAAAAGTTTAATTCTCAAAAATTAAAATGAGAAATTCTCAAAAAAAGTAATTAAAAAAAATAATGATTCTCAAATTCTCAAAAAAAATTATCTTTTTTTTTTAATTCTCAAAAAAAAGTTTAATTCTCAAAAAAAATTTAATTAAAAAAAAATAAAAATTATCAATTCATTTTTTTTTTTATTCTCCAAAAAAAAAGAAATTATCAAAAAAAGAGATTTTAATCCTCAAAAAAAAAACGTTGAGAATCACTGAAATAGACCACGGACCCCCATTGGACAACATTTTGTAACATCACAGATATTTGTTTCCACTTGTGTCTCCATTGGAAACATTTTTAACATCAAAAAAAAATATTTGTTTCTTAAAATTTCAAAAAAGTGGTAAAATTTTGAGAAAAAAGTTTTTTAAATTCTACAAAACAGTGATACAATTTTGAAAATAAATAAAGGTTGTAAAATTTCGGAGAAAAAAAAAGGTAAAATTTGGAGGAAAAAAAAGTTTTTTAAATTCTAGAAAAAAGTGATAAAATTTTAAAAAGAAAAATGATAAAATTTCAAGAAAAAAGTTTATAAAATTCTAGAAAAATGTGATAATATATGAGGAAAATTTGGGGATCCCCCCTCCCCCACCCCCTCTGGGGGTCCTCAGACCACATTTAAGGACCAGTGTCCTAAAGAAGAATTTCCCCTAGAGGAACAATAAATGTCTAAATGTCAAATGTCAAATGCCTCAGGTATGCACTATTCAGTTTACTGATGTTTGACTCCGGTGCTCAGACCCCTGCACACACCCGGACCGATGCACCTTCGGCCACGAGCTGCAGCCCCAGCAGGTGGACGTGGACCTGGCCGTGGTGCTGGACGGCTCCAGGGAGGTGCAGGCTGACGAGTTCGCCGGCGCTCAGCAGCTCCTGGGTTCGGTGGTGGAGCAGCTGGTGGTGAGCCAGCAGCCTCGACAGGCCTCCGACCAGGCCCGGGTGGCCGTGGTCCAGCAGAGCGGAGGCCAGACCCCCCAGCTGGAGTTCGGCTTCGCCACGTACCAGAACCGGGACTCGATGCGGAGCCACCTGGTCCAGAGGATGCGGCAGCGGGGCGGCTCCTCTGCGCTGGGCCAGACGCTGCAGTACACCCTGAGGGAGGTGCTGCGAGGCCCGGCCCGCAGGAAGAAGGTGCTGCTGGCCGTGGTGGGCACCGAGACGTCCTCCGCCGACCGGGCCCTGCTGCGGCGCGTCTCCCAGAAGGCCCAGTGCGAGGGCGTGGCGCTGTTCGTGGTGACGGTGGGCGACCGCTACAGCCGCACGCAGGCGGAGCAGCTGGCCAGCGCTCCGGTCCAGCAGCACCTGATCCACGTGGACCGGCTGAAGGCGGACGAGCAGGGCTACGTCCAGCGCTTCTTCAGGGTCTTCCTCAACGCCGTCCACAGTGAGGCCGCAACCCAGCACGTCAGCAACATCTGGACTCTGCTGTGACGCTGCTCTGACACATCTGTCCTGTTTGTTTCAGAGGGGGTCAACACCTACCCCCCTCCCTCTCTGAGGCAGACCTGCAGTCGACTCAGCGCCCAGGGGGGAGGACAGGAGGACGTCTTCATCAGCGGGTGAGTCGCGTAGAAACGTCAGATAACCTTCTTGTTTCAGTGGCCGTCACCTCTTAAAGGGACAGTTCTAGTCTCTCAACAATTTCCCTTATACTGAAGAGGAACTCACAACGCCTTTGTGTGGAACTGGATTTAAATTAAAGGTGTAGTGTATTTTTGTTTATCACCTGTGGTAATAGTAACAGGCATTATTGGGGATTATTGTTATCATTAGTAGGAATTGTTGCTGTTATTGGCTGTTATGGGTTGAAAGCATTTCAGTCTTCAGCCACTGCTCTCACCTTCACGCATACACATATACACATACACCTTACCTTCATTCCACTGTCTCCAGGAATGAACCAGGTAGACAACGTAACACAACTTCTTTCTGCCCCCGTTCAGGCAGGAGCTGTATTTATTTTTATTTTTTATTATTTTAATGAATGATACATAAATAAACTAATCTCTGTGTGCAGCCTGGGGTCGGCCCAGCCTGACGGGTCGGCCCAGCCGGACGAGTGGATGGCTGACAAGCCACCGCTGATGAAGGTGGAGGAGGAGGAGGAGGAGGAGGGGTCGACCAGAGACCAGAGTCCAGTGACCTACGTCAATGGTAACACACACACACACACACACACTGCAGCCTTGACCCTGCACTGTTTACTTCTGTTATAAATACACAATGTAGTCGCTGTTTTCCAGTGTGGATAAGCATTTACATGTATTTAGCCTAATATTTTATACATGATGAAGTCTCACTATTATTTGCTTTTCATTTCAACACCTGCAGACCTGCATTGGACACGTAGCCATAACCACCTTCGGCCGTTGTTACTATGGTTACATGCTATATGATTTAGAAATAAAATGCTACGTTGACTGATTGTAAAACATTTATTTATTGATGTAAATGTGGTGATTGTTGTACATTCAGAGCCCGGGGTAACAGCAGCTGTTGTCCAATAAACTACACACCTGAAGCTTCACTTTTCATTCATAATGTTGCTGATACAGTTGGTAGATTTCATCAATGAGAACAGCATTTATCTCCTTAACTAGCGGCGGTGAGCCTCTAAAACCTGCGGGTACGTGCATTAGTGGACAGAGCCAACGGCCACCTGTCATCAAACCATCTTACTCTCACCACCGGTCTTAGCTCAGCCACACCCCCACCTGGGTTTCCAGGGTGACTGTCGACCTGGGGGCGGTCCTGGTGCAGACTCGCTGTCGGAGAAGGAGTGCCTGGCGGTGGTCTGGGCTGTGGAGAAGTGGCGCCATTACTCCCGACCACAGCTCCTTCAACTGCCCCAAGACGTCTTCAACCAGATGGACCTTGACTCCAGGCGGAGTTTCACTGGTCTGGAAAGAAGTCGGAGCAAATGTCCAAACAGGCGTCATTTAGATAAACTAACCACACATAAAGGAGCGAAACTTTCTCTCCTGAAAAAAATATTAAAACTTAATAAAGTGACATGCTACCATGCTAACTTTTAGCTGCTTTGAATTAGCAGCTTTTAGCTACAGCTACATCCATGCTTTGGCTTCACCGGCCACAATGCATTCTGGGAACCACACGCCCACAGCGCCCCCTGCTGCATATCTGCTGTAGAGCATTAACGTAGACGCCATTCAACGGCTTCATTACAGCACCGGGCTTTTGAAAAATGAAAAAAAGGAAAAGGCAAAAACACACCTCAAGTCCTTTGGCCGACTCAGGGTTGTGTACACGGCGGTAACCTCACGGAAAGACCACCAGGACGTCGCCCTACCCCACTATGACTCACAGCGTCGGCCAAGGCCAGACAAGCCAGGTACTACAATAATGATTTTGATAGTGGAATCATTCTAAAGCCTCCGCCATTTCTCTGACTATTCTGTCAAACCCCTATAGTTACATCTTGTTAAGGAGATAAACGCTGGTGTCATCAGTGATGAACTCTAACAGCTGGATCAGTAGCATCAGTCTGTCTGGATGGAAGAGAAGCTTCCTGTGTGTTTTGGACAGAAGAGCAGCGCCGCCTCTAGGGCGACGGCGAGGATGAGGGTTAGGGATGAAAACTAGAGCTGGACTCGGGCCTCACACTCTCCCTCTCCCTCTGGTCCAGATGTTTGCTCCCTCCCTCGCTCGCCCGGCAGCTGCAGCTCCTTCAGCATCAGGTGGTTCTTCAGCAGCGAGCGCCGCCGCTGTCTGCCCTTCAGGTACGGCGGCTGCGGCGGGAACGCCAACCGCTTCGCCACGCAGAGGGAGTGTATGGACCGGTGTGGAGGAGGAAGAGGAAGAGGAGGAGGAAGAGGAGGAGGAGGAGGAGTCATGGCCCAACGGCATCACAAGCTCGTCTGAGGCGGAGCCGGGACTAAAAGGGACTCATGGACGTTTTAAAGGAACAATTCACGTTTCACGGCCTTGACTCAGGATCCGTCTCCTTCCTCCATCACTGCAGCTCGTTTCCATAGCAGCATGAGATGTTTTTGTTTTTGTACTGATCCAGTTTATCTCCTTAGTTTTTCTGCATTTTTTATAATTAAAAAAATATTAAAACTTAAAGTTACATCCATGCTTTGGCTTCACAGGAATGCATTCTGGGATGACAGCAGAGCTCAGCATCACCACCCGCCCCATAGTCAGCGCTCAGCCCGGGTCGCGTGAAGCCCACCCACACGTCGCCCCCTGCTGCATATCTGCTGTAGAGCATTAACGTATTCAACGTATTCAACGGCTTCATTACAGCACCGGGCTTTTGAAAAATGAAAAAAAGGAAAAGGCGGGGCGGTGTTTAGCTCAGTTGATAGAGCACCCGCCCCATATGTTGAGGCTACAGTCCTCGCTGCAGGCGGCCCCGGTTCGAATCCCGCGTTGGACGGCCCTATACTGCATGTCATTCCCCCCATCTCTGCCTCCCATTTCCTGTCACACTCTCAACTGTCCTATACAATAAAGGCATAAAAAAGCCAAAAAATATACTTTAAAAAAAACAAAAAAAAAAAAAAAAAAAAAAAAAAAAGTTCACAGAAGATTTTGATAGTGGTGCCACTGAAACTCAACAATGTTGTTGACATGGCAACAGACTATTGAAACTTGAAACTACATCCCTTGTTTTTCCCATCAAGGATTATGTAATGTATGACCACATCCAGATCAGACTGAAGGCTGACAGGTCTGGTTCACCAGCGAGGATTCATCTGAGGAGTATTTACCGTCTTCTGTGCTGTTTTTTGTTTTTTCAGTGTTTTTTAAAGAGACAGACCTGCTTTTATCTGGTCTGGATGTTTACATGAATATACAATACATTAGTCAAATACATTGTGGATGTTTTTCCATGTGTCTCAAATTTAAACTTCAAAATCGAAACTTCAAATCTCAGTTTTCATGTAAATATCCGCTAGTTGGAGAAAAGTTCTACTTCTGTGAAAGAATCAAAAGTTAACTTTATTTTCTTCATCACTGCTTTAATCCAACGTCCAGAATCTGATCAGATGCCTTTTGAACGACTGGTCCAGATGTTTCCAGCTGCAGCTGCAGTACCGGCTGTCGGCCAGAAGGTGGCGCCACTTCACCTGATGATGAGTCTGGCAGCGAGACATGAAACAACCACCAACAGTAACTACGTACATTTACTCTGAGTGGTTCACACCTTCATCGATGCATCGACCAGAAGAAACAAAGCTTTTAGTTTAAATTATTTAAATGTTTTGTTTAATTGTCTGTTTGTTGTTTAGGACAGAATCTATAAACAATCAATCAATACAGAGGTTTGATCCACAATAATCTGATCATATTGATGCTGTTTGCTGTTATGATATGGTGATGAATGACAGGATAAACTCAGTGAAGTGTAGTTGTTTGTTTCAACTGCAGACTCCAAACTAAAACATTTTATTTATTAGAAAGTCGCCCAAACCTTTAATAAAACCTTAAATAATGTAATAAAGTGTGTGTTTGTCCAGAGACCAGCAGGGGGCGGCAGCAGCGTTAACGAGGCTGTTGGTTCTCAGTCTGTGCTCAGGTGTTTCAGTTCAATTTAGTGTTCAACATGGGAGCGAGAAGCCGTCCTCCCTGTCGTGTTGGTTGCAAAATAAAAAGGAGACACATTTGAAAAAAGACAATAATTCTACAGAAGAGAAAAAAGACGATAATTCTACAGAAGAGACAGCAGCAGTTTTGTTAATAAATAAGAATAGATAAGATTATGATGCATTAAAAATTGCACGTGTGGACGTGATGTGGACAGGAAGCTGCTGCTGAGCCGAGGACGTCCTGGACCTGGACTCACCTCAAGTTACGTCCTCACGCCTCATCTGTGTTCACACAGTTTAAATGAGTCTCACCTGTTTGTTTTTACATCAGCTTGTGTTTCCTCCTTTTACAGGTGCAGCAGCAGCAGCAGCAGGTGAGGTCACCTAACAGCTGGATGGGACCGCGATGCCCTGTCAGGACCGAGGTAGGCCCTAAAATAAAATATTTCATTTGTTGTGTTTTTACGACGGCTTGTTGCTCAGCCAATCAAATGCGGCGTAGAGCGGTGACATCAGTGTTGCATCACACTGACCCTGACCCAACGGTCAGGAGGTCACAGGAGCCTGACGCTGTGTGGAGCCAGTCAGTTATAAACCATAAGGTGTGTTTCCACTGCAGGAACTTAAGGACCCCTAAATCGACACTAGGCCGCTTATAGCAGTGGTTCTCAGCCTTTTTTACATTGGACAAATTCTTTAAGCAAACACCAGAAATACTTGTTCTGAGACTGGATAATGTTACTTTTTTTGTACATTCAAATTAGGGCTAATGGTGTGAATTTTTGGAAATATTTGGAAATATTATAAACATTTTTGGAAAAACGTGGTACAATTTCTCCAAAATTTTTTAAACATTTGTAAGAAGAAGTGGTTAAAAAAAAATTGTCAAAAAAGTTGATTTTCTACAAAAGTGGTAAATTCTCAAAAAAAAAAAAAAAAAAAATCTCAAAAATAAAAATAATAGAGAATAGAAATTCTCCCCAAAAAAATGTAATTCTAAAAAATAATAATAATAATTCTCAATTTTTTTTTTAATTATCCAAAAAAAATTAATTCTCAAAAAGAAAAATTCTCAAAAAAAAATTCTCAAAAAAAAAAAAATTCTCAAAAAAAAAAATCTCAAAAATAAAAATGAGAAATTCTCAAAAAAATGTAATTCTCAAAAAAAAAATTTTTATTCTCAACATTTTTTTTAAATTATTAAAAATAAAATAATTCTCAAAAAAAATGTTTACAATCAGTTAGTACATTTGATGTGATTGTTGTTTTCCAGCTGGGCTTTTATTTTGTAAACTGTAGGTAAACTCTTAGTATTTGATGAGGTTTCCTGAAGTTGACCCATGTTGTTGTTGTTGTTGTTGTTGTTGTTGTTGTTGTTGTTGTTGTTGTTGTTGTTGTTGTTGTTGTTGTTAAATGTAACTGTTGTGTGGTAGTTTTCTCAAATAACGAAATTCCGGGAAGAAGTGAAACACAGTGTTTTGAGGAAATATTTGTGATAAAATTACACTTAGAGGCAAAAATCTTTCTACTGAGTATTTAAGAAGCATTGGTTATTTTTAGAAACAGGCCTGTTGTTGTTGTTGTTGTTGTTGTTGTTGTTGTTGTTGTTGTTACTGTAGATTCATGGCTTTCAGAACGAACAGCAGCTCTGCTCTTAGAAAAGACCAGGTATGAAATCAGGGGGAGAAACCAACATCTGGCTCCTGGTCTGGTTTGGTGGAAACACCTGGCGATGATAACGCGTTGCCGTGGGGACGATAACAAGTCGTCGTCTGCAGCTCATTTACAGTTTTTATTTGGGGAAAATGTTTATGTCTGGTGTTGATTGAACACTATCTAATTGATGTCTCACAGCTGAGAGTATGAGCAGGTTGGTTTTGTACTTATTACCCCTTTTTATTTACTTATGTAGTATGTGAATTATTATTATTACTGTGTAGTTAAAGGAACAGTTCACCAATAAATGAGATTCAGGGATGTAGTCCAGAACACAGGACTGTTGAGGCTGTAAACATGTCCTGAATGAGGTTTTCTCCAGTGAACTCTGGACTGTCTCCCTTCAGGACACTGGGACTGCAGTGGACGAGCAGCGTAGAGGAATATTAAAGGGTTGTTGTGTAGTTTTATGGACGTTTTTTTGTCGGTCCCTATTATTCTCATATAAAGTTCTGGTTGGACTAGGAACCGGCCTCCCGGGTCTCCAGACGACCTTTGAAGAATTTCATTTTTGGTGAACTATTCCTTTAAGTTCCTTTCTTTCTTTAGTTATTTCTATGTATTTATTTGTGTTGTTGTTTTGTTGTTATGTCTTGGTCGTGGTTTGATGGACACGAGTCAGGAGTTGTGAGTCCCAGTGGTTAAATGGATGTGTTACTACGTCTGGGGTGGGGGGGCGCGGGGGGGGGGGGGGGGGGGGGGGGGGGGGGGGGGGGGGGGGCTGTTCTGACAGCAGCGTCTGTCTGGACAGAGGAGGGACAGAGTTGTGTTTAAGGAGGATCTGTGCCACGTCTCTAACCAGGTGTGAAAGTGATGAGGTCCCTGAACAGCTCCCTGATCCTGGTCCTGGTCCTGACCCTGATCCTGATCCTGGTCCTGGTCCTGACCCTGATCCTGATCCTGTTGGACCAGATCAGGGTTGTTTTTTTTATAATTATTATTGGGTTTTTCTCTGACAGTGACAGTAGAGTTGGGCCGGTCTCAGCTGGACTCAGGAGAGTTTATGGTGATGTCAGACATGGAGCTGTTCCTGCTACACGTGGGTTTGGCTGCAGCTCCGCTCAGCATTAACAGCAGCAGCAGCAGCAGCAGCAGCAGCAGCAGCAGCAGGTGTTTCCCCGTCTGTAAACTGACCTGTGGAGGACCACTTCCAGTTCGAGTACTATTAGATGATGTCATGTGGTGTAAATACTAGAAACCAGGTCATCATCATCAGTTTGTGGTTGATGCAGCAGATCCAGAATCTCTTCATGGTCGTTATTATCTGATCAACACAGCTCTGCCAGATCCTTTTTATTGAAAAAATCTCTAATTTACAGGCCGTTAATTACATGTTAATGCCAAGAAATAACAAGTAATTGCGTAGTAACGCCTAGAAATAAGGGTCAGTTTGATGTCATGTCATAAAGGCAACAGGTTACACATGCTTTCTACAGAATTCCTGGTCTATTTCTAGACATTATGATGTAATTACTTGTTGTTTCTTGACGCCGTCACGTCAACGGCCGGTAAATAAAGAGACCAGGAATGACTCATCTGGGAGTTCTCCTCTTCTCCTGGGACCGCGGTGCTACTGTTTGGTGTTTCCACGTGTCTGTTGTTGGGCAGCGATGATAAAAGTCTGAGCGTGCTGGTGGAAAACAGCCGTGAGGTGTGTGTGTGTGTGTGTGTGTGTGTGTGTGTGTGTGTGTGTGTGTGTCTGTGTGTGTGTGTGTGTGTGTGTGCGTGGTGTTGTGTGGTTCTGGTTTTGGGTCCAGGTCTGAGCCGGTTCAGTTTGTCCTGACAGACGGTGAGGTGTGTGATCAGAAGCAGCTGCAGGAGACGATCCACTCTATCAAACATCAGACTCAGGGTTCCCACGCGTCCTGGAAAACCTGGAAAACCTGGAAAATGGTTCAACTATTTTCCAGTCATGGAAAAGACATAGAAAAAGGACGAGTCAAACGTCCTGGAAAATGATTGATCACAGGATTTGACGCGTTTGTGCTGTTCTGTGATAAATTTGTCGTAATTTCTGAGCATTTAAAGGGATAGTCCAACATTTAGTCAAACTGTCCCATCACCATAACCCCTATAGTCATAGCAGTAGGTTCATTACCTTTAATTGTTGGTGCAAGCTGTTTTTAGAACGGTGAAGCAGAGCCGTGAGCTGCTCAGAGCTACGCTACGGAGGCTCATTATGGGATTTCTTGGTTTCCCTCATCAAACTCATCAAATACACAATCCAACAACTCCACAACGCTCTGGTGGACAAGTTGTGACCTGCACATTCACCACGCTATGAGATAATAACACAACGTTACCACACAGAGTTGTTTTAGAGGGAAATTCATGCAAAACCTCTGATGCACGTTGCCTTCAGGGACAGTTTTTCATCAACAGTCTCTGTATTTCCCTCTAAAACAACTCTGTGTGGTGACGTTGTGTTATTATCTCATAGCGTGGTGAATGTGCAGGTCACAACTTGTCCACCAGACAATTATTTTAGAATGAGAGAGAGAAATAAACATAGAAACAAACGGATTAAATTTACAAAATAAGGTATTCTTCGGTGTACGGAGCCGGTCGCCCCCCCCCCCTCCTCCCCCCCTCGGCACTGAGCCGACACTGATCCGGGCCTCTGGGCGCTCAGGGAGACCTGGCACACGAACGCGTCCACTGGGAGGGACGCTAACGAGCAGGTGCTGAGTCGGACTTGATTGTTCTTCACTGCGACTGTGGAGGGAAAACCCTGAGTTTTACAGCTGGAGGACCAGGTCCAGCTCCTATAAAATATCAGTGTTAAAGGGAGACGCCAACCTTTTTTTTTTCGTGTCTTGCCTCACTCCTCTGAGTCCATGACCAGCAGATAGACTCCATCCTTTCCTCTGTGCGTGCAGTAACAAGGGAGATAGAGCCGCTAATTAGCTTAGCTCAAACACTGGAAGTGTATGGGTAGTGTTAGCCTTAGCTTAGCTCAAACACTGGAAGTGTATGGGTAGTGTTAGCCTTAGCTTAGCTCAAACACTGGAAGCTGAAATCACTGGAAGTGTATGGGTCAGTGTTAGCCTTCACTTTAGCTCAAACATTTCAAACATGTTTAGACGTAAAACACTGGAAGTGTATGGGTAGTGTTAGCCTTAGCTTAGCTCAAACACTGGAAGTGTATGGGTAGTGTTAATTAGTCTCAAACACTGGAAGTGTATGGGTAGTGTTAGCCTTAGCCTCAAACACTGGAAGTTAAACTCTTCTGTCGGTCATTGCAGGAAGAGACAGCCATTCAGCATCGTGAAATTTCCCTGAATTTTCTGGCCTCAAATAAAGTTATGAACAATCACCTCCCATTTAATTATTGTATTATTTTAATATAATTCCATGCTGCTAAAGCGGCAGCACTAGTAGCAGTGTTAATGCTGGCTTTCTTTTTCTTTCAACTGGATGTTGCAGAAGTCTGTGGTTTTTACTGTTTACTACAGGCAGTACGCCCGTTTATCACTTATAAATACAGTAGCCCAGGCTAGAGGAGGAGGGTGAGTGACTGAGCTCAGGCTGGGGGTCTTCAGCGGCGATCATGGATCTGCTCCGGGCACTCATGGGACACGGCAGGAGCAGCAGCACCCGCTACAGCGCTTTAGACAAAAAAAAAAAAAGTTGTCGTGCTGTGTAAAAAAAACAACAAAAAAGTGTCACTACTTCCTGTATCTGGCCCTTCAAAATAAAAGCCCCATAGACTTTCAGTCACATTGATTTTGAGTTTCAGGTTTGAAAATGCCATATGCAATATCCTGTACCAATGTTATGTCAAAGATACAAGAGAGTGATAATACTAACATAGCAGCCGATAAAATCTGTTGTTCAATATCTCATGACTGAAGAAAAATTTGCTTTGTGTGATTTGATTTGCAATGCATCGCAATGCATCGGAGAATCGAATCGAATCGAATCGTTACCCTCTGAATCGTAATCGAATCGAATCGGGAGGACAGTGCCAATGCACACCCCTACTGGAAGTGTATGGGTAGTGTTAGCCTTAGCGTAGCTCAAACACTGGAAGTGTATGGGTAGTGTTAGCCTTAGCTTAGCTCAAACACTGGAAGTGTATGGGTAGTGTTAGCCTTAGCTTAGCTCAAACACTGGAAGTTACACAATTAGCTCAAACACTGTTCAGTTCTCAAACACTGGAAGTTTAGTGTTTTAGCCTCAAACACTGGAATTTCTTAGTGTTAGCCTTAGCGTAGCTCAAAACAAATATCTTTTAGCTAAGTGTATTAGCCTGCCTCCTACCTGAGCTGAAATCAGCATCAGAAGCATCACTTTATCAACATTTCAAACATGTTTAGGTGACAAAGTATCCGTTTATACCTCCATACCGCTCGTCTGTAATGTGAATGTCCCTCTGGTGTTGAAGCCCCCACATGAGAAACTCTTCTGTCGGTCACAGGAAGAGCAGCCATGAGTGAAATTTGAATTTTGGGTGAACTATCCCTTTAATTATTGTATTATTTTGTTGTTTGTTAAAGCCGCTATGAGGAACTTTCAACTGGATGTTGCAGAAGTCTGTGGTTTCTGCTGACGTCTCTCAGATGAGCCCATCGTTGTGAAGATGAGCGTCTTCACGACGATGCGCGCTAGGGCTCATGGGAAACCTCGGGTGCTCCAACAGGTGTGTTAACCTGCAGGTAACCATAGCAACAGAGTCCGGAACCTTCCTTGAATTTAAACACACAGAAACTGAATTCATTTCCATGTCACTTTGGAACCTGATTTAACACGAACTCTTTTCCCACACAAACACACGTTCCCACACAAACACACGCACACGCCCCCTCCCACTCACAGTTGCACAACGCCACATGTTCAGTTCACATTCTTTAGGTTTTCCTCAGAATTTCTCCACTGCGGCCAAAACAAATATCTTTACTAAATTACTGTGCCAGTTAGTTATTCACACTCAATGTTAAAGGGAGTCAGTTCAAACATCTGCTTTATTCTTAAAAGCTGAATTAGCGTAGATACTTACGGAGCAGCTCTGTGTGTGAGGTCGTCTGGTATTCATGGAGCTTGAACGGAGACGGCGGGTCGAGGGTTAAACCTCGGGTGCTCCAGGTGTGTTAACCTGCAGGTAACCATAGCAACAGAGTCGATGCCGAAGCTGAATAAACTTCAGCTCTGACTGAGTTCATCTACTGGAACCTGTGAACTCTTTTCTTAAGTTAGCCACAAACAGACATCCCATAATCTCCACCCAGTTAGTTATTCACATTCAATTTTAAAGGGATAGTTAAACATTTTTGGCAAACTGTCCCATCACCATAATCCCTATAGTCATAGCAGTAGGTTCGTTACCTTTAATTGTCGGTGCAAGCTATTTTTAGAACGGCAGAGCAGAGCCGTGAGCTGCTCAGAGCTACGCTATGAGATAATAACACAACGTTACCACACAGAGTTGTTTTAGAGGGAAATACAGAGACTGTTGATGAAAAACTGTCCCTGAAGGCAACGTGCATCAGAGGTTTTACATGAATTTCCCTCTAAAACAACTCTGTGTGGTAACGTTGTGTTATTATCTCATAGCGTGGTGAATGTGCAGGTCACAACTTGTCCACCAGAGCGTTGTGGAGTTGTTGGATTGTGTATTTGATGAGTTTGATGAGGTAAAAGTGGAAGTATGACGTGCCTCTGTGACGTTAGTTGAGCAGCTCACGTCTCTGCACCGCTGATCTCAAAACAACATGCATCGATAATCAAAGGTAACGAACCTACTGCTGTGACTACAGGGATTATGGTGAGAGGAGCATCTGACTAAATGTTGAACTATCCCTTTAATGTCACAGCTTTAGCAATGAAAGCTGAGACTCTGTGAAACTTTATTATCAGCAGCAGGAACTGGGTCTGGACCCTCACAGACAAAACCATGTGGAACGCGGTTCCTGTCGGAGGGTGGGGTCGGGGCTGGGGGGTCGTCTGGGAAAAGGCGGCGCTCCGGTCGGAGTCCTGGAGGAGTCCTATCAGCGCTCCAGTCTAATCAGCAGCAGCCTCTTTGAAGACGTGCTGGAGCTGCTCAGAGCTCCATGAAGCAGGAAGATCTGTGATGTGGGGGTTAAAACCTTCCAAACCCATGGGACAGAAATAGAAACAGACTTTTCTTCATTGCATCGTTGCATTCATCAACAGTTCTGGGGGCAAATATGTGATTTCCATGCTGGACACCAGGGATTCCCAAACTGTGGTGCAGAAGCTGCCGCTAGGGGTTGAGTGACATGGAAACAGTAACTAATGGCGATGCTATGATGTTATATATTTTAAATAAATCACTCATACATTATTTCAAATGGGGTTTTCACCGTGTAAATACCAAAAACCGAGAAAATCATTAGTAAACCTCAATAAAAACTGTTTTAAAAGCTAGAACAGAAAGTAGAAGGGGGTCGGTGGCCTAAAATCAGGGTTTCCGCGGGGTTTTAAAAAGTATTAAAAAGCGATAAATCAAAAAAGCAAAATTTAATGGCCTTAAAAAGTGATAAATTTGGTCCAAAGGTATTAATTTTAAATAATAGTTGTTGTTTTTTTTCTTTTGGACAATGACTGGTTTTATTTTGATGAAATAGGCGTAATAAAATAAATAAAGAACAGAATGATACTGACGTACGTCATATCAATTCATTGTATTCATTGGCCGCTAGAAATCTAAAATCGTCTTCGGTAGTTGTCAGGCTAAAAATGTTTGGGAACCACTCAAATCTGAAGGTAGTGAAAAAAGGTATTAAATGGTAGTAAATTGACTCAAAGATTTGTGTATAAACCCTGAAAATGTTTGGGAACCACTCCTGTCCACCATTATTATTACCATTATTTCACAATAAAAGCCCAGTTTAAAAAGTAACGCTAGAGGTGGGGTTAGGCTCGAACACAGGAAGTGTTGAGTTAGTCGTAACGACCTCATGCAGAATATTTAAAAAGACGAAGTGATTCAAAACCATTGAAATGTGGCTTCTTATTGAAATATGATTGATGATGAATTTCCCATTAAAACATATGGGATTTGGGAAAACGCCTTCGCTCAGCTTGGTTTCTGCAGCAACAATGATCACTCATCACTGTTGTAGTAAAGTGATAGACGTCTGAAAAGGTGCGTCAATAACATGATATTTTATCGTTGCGATTAACCCTTGCATTTACACCAAGTACCACTAGGGGTCCAGAGCCTCTGGTCGATAGAGGGTTGATCAGTGTGTATTGATCAGTGTGTATTGATCAGTGTGTATTGATCAGTGTGTATTGATCAGTGTGTATCGTAGTTGGTCAGTCTGGACTCAAACATCTCAACAAGGATCTGACGGATCATGAAGCCTGATGTTCATGTTCCTCTGACCGTGCAGCTGATTCTGGGTCAGTTTTATCATCATGTTTATTCTACAGTCTGTTGCATGACGGTGTGTTATCACTCACCAGATCAGAGTGTGTGTTGTTGTCGATGCCTGTTCTTGTTCTGTTGTGCAGCCTGGGGGCCATGTCGGGGGGTGGGGCCCCCAGACCTGAGGCTGTCCATGTGTGCACATGTTAGAGATCAGGACAGGAGGGGGGGGTTGCACTATGCACAAATACACCTTAATGCATTTGATTGATTATCATCAGACATTCCTGTATCCATCACCCGGTCAGAGATGATTGATTATCAGACTGGGAACCATACAGTAACAGTCAGAAGAGGGGGGGTGAGTTTTCCTCCAAGCCGGTCGAGTGTGGGCCTGTTTCAGTCGTCAAACCAAAGGGTTCCAGTGGAACGCCATTCCAAAGGGCCGCCATTCCGAACTTTTACTTTCTTTTTTCAGAATGCCGGTCTTTAATTGTTTGAAAAAGGGTCGCCAACCTGAAAGAAGGTGTGCCATTTCGAAAAATTGGTGAAATGTGCCGTTAGCATGTGATCGTTTCATCTGGTCTATTTTCCGCGTGCGATCGCGTCGAGCCGGACAGGAAGTCAAACAAAGACACACGAGAGAGAATCCGGTCCCAACCCTACCCTTCAAAATAAAACACCGTGATTAACACCTTCGGAATGGCAGCCTCTCGGAAATTCAGAATGAAGGACCTCAGAAATTTTCGGAATAGCGGGCTGTCGGAACGGCAGTCTTTCGGAATGAGGATATGTTGGTAGTTGCTGGGTAAGGTCTGGGTTTCTGCAGCGCTGCAAACTCGTCTCCGTGGCACCGCGACACGAACGCGCTCCGTAGCCGTTATCTCTCGTTTATGACAGTTACGTCATCCGCCGCTCCATGATACGGCTGCGTTGTAAACACATGCTCGTTTCCAGGCGGAGCGTTAGCAACAACACAGAGGAGAAGCGACCAGACTTCCATAGTTCTTCTCTGAACCGGTGTATTATTGTTTTCTGTTGGTACTTCTTGAGTCAAGTAACACTGATAACGCTGCATCTTATTGTCAGTAACGCGAACGCCGTTGTAATACGGGAACCAGTAACTTTTTTGATCACTCATTACCGAAAAAAGTAGCGCCGTAGTAACGCCATTTATCTTAAGGCTGTTATTCCATCCCTGGTGTTGTTGTTTATCTTGCAGCTGTAGATCTGCTGACGAGTCTGTTTACAGACTTGTTTCTCTGCCGGCGACGTCTTATTTACTAAAAAACAGGAAGCGGGCGTCCTTCAGGATAAAATGTGAAGTGTGGATGCAGCTCGCGGCCTCAGCTCGCGGCCTCGTCTGCAGAGACTAACTGTTATTTAGATGATGACACGGCGCTAAACTGATAAACCTGGTTCTGTTTCCACTCAAACCTTTGGCTCCGCTCTTCAAAGTATTAAAACTTCATGTTTCCTGGGAAACATTCAGCTCCAGTATGTGGTACTATGCGGTACTGATACATGACTAAGGGGTTTGCCCCCCCGCCCCCCGCCCCCCGCCCCCACCCCCTCTCCAGCAGTGGGAGTGGACGCTGGGAGGTGTTTCCTGCAGGAACCAGCCTGCACCTCCTTACATGTCCATGGCCTGCTGCGTTCAGTGTGCAGAGGGTTGCAGAGGACGCAGAGCTGCTGCAGATCCGTAAGTCACTCTTCTTTTACATTGTTGTTGGTTCAATCTGCAGAGTCCAGGTTGTTTTAATGGACGATGAGCAGGTTGATCAGCTGCACGTGGACTGATGCTGAGTTATCATTTAGATTCAGTTCCTGTGTGTGTGATGTTTGTCTTGCTGTTCTGTTTTAATGCATCACGTTGTGCAGTTTTAACACCTAGTGAATTAATTAAAAGGTTTTGCATGTGAAATCTGCAAATCTCAGCAGTGAATCTGATCATTTACGAAACCTCTGAGATCAAAGCCTGGACATGCAGAAGTCATCAGGAGTGTTTGTTTTTTTCTGCTACTTTATTGTTTTTGCCTCTTTGAGCTGGTGTTAAAATCCATGAGTGGAATTTGGCGCCGACTCCACTTTGATTTATTCCTGAGTCCTAGTGTCGTGTCAGTGCAGCTGCTTCTCCAAGATTTTATCACTGATCAATATCAGCTGCTTCAAAAAGTTTCTGACCAGGTCCTTGAAGGCATCGTCTCAGTTTCACTGCTGGTTAGCAAACCGCCGTTCAACCGCAACAAGTCCTAAATAAAAAATAAAAAGAAGAGGAAAGCAGCCAATCCTGTAGATCTAGATTCAGATCATTAGATTTGTATTGATTGGTTATTGGCTGTGCAGGTCGCTGCTCTGGTTGATGTTGTAAAACACATGTTTGTTGTCGGCCTCTCTGAGCCGTGTCTGTTCGTCCTGTTTGATCCTCACATGATTAAAACAACGCTGCCAAACCTTTTCTTATTTATTTATAACAGGCTCAGGTGAAGTCTGAGCCAGAATCATATGGAAGTTCATTAATGACCAATCTGTTCCAGCTGCGGGCGGCGGCGGGGGGCGGCGGGGGGGGGCGACCAGCTCTGTTTCTCTGCGTTGTTAAAGTTAATAAGTTCATTATTCAAACTGCCCACCACTTTTATTTATTTTTTCAAATTAGAGCGTCATAATTAAAGTTTCAAATTAAAACAGGAATGACTCACAGACGCCCCAGAAAATGTGTTACAATACAAATCGTACAAGATTCCAAAAAACTTTATTGTCCATCACATAAAACACCACAAAACCCCACGGTTCAAACCCAGGAGGCGCATTAAAATCACATGAAACAGTGCGAGTCGAGTCCCAACACGTGTGAGCTGAGCTTCGTCCTCCCGTCGAGTCCAGTCGACGTTGTTTAAAACGAGCAGAGAGAAGAAAAGCCAGGACGCGTTGGGATGGAACGACGATCCTGATTCATTCTGTCACCTCTGCTGCTCCGTACGTCACTCTGCTCTGGTTCATGTCGGTTAAAGACCGGCTCGGAGGCTGTAAAACCTCCGTCCTCACCCTACACCACCCCAACCCCCCCCCGACCCCCCCCCCCCCGATCTGCAGCTCATCTGTTTCCTATTCGACCTCCTCAAGCCTTTTTAAACAGAAACACAACAGTGTTCATTATATCATATATACATACATATATATATATATATATATACATATAGACTCCTATAGGAACCTAAAGGCTGAGCTCATCTGTATTCACCGACTCAGTCCTCAGTGTGTGTGTGTGTGTGTGTGTGTGTGTGTTTGAAATATGTCCGACAGCAGAAACCATTTCCAGACGTTCTGTTGATTTGCAGCTGATTATTTATCGGCTCTTATGTCCCTGCGGCTTGTTGTGGTGTTTGGTATCAATAAAGAATTGAATGACTTTATTTACAAAGCGCCTTTTCAAGAAGTGAAGTTAGAATAAACAAGGAGAGTAAATCAGAAGCAGAGTGAGACGTCGATGTGTCAAATAAATCACAGCGTCTGATGGAGGTGGTAACGTTGTAGGTGTCGTGTTGCTATGGAGAGTTTTATTGGTGTAAATGGTCGTTAACACTGAGCTCACTAGTGGAGGTGAACGTGTCACCGCTGTAAATCAAACCGCATGAGTCATTAAAAGGTTATTAAAACAGAGTCCCTGCGTCGGTGTGGGCGTCATGGCAACTGACTGGGATGTAGTTTCTGATGTGAACCTGCTGGACCGCTGAGTCTGGATCAGGACCGCTGAGTCTGGATCAGGACCGCTGAGTCTGGATCAGGACCGCTGAGTCTGGATCAGGACCTCTGAGTCTGGATCAGGACCGCTGAGTCTGGATCAGGACCGCTGAGTCTGGATCAGGACCGCTGAGTCTGGATCAGAACCACTGAGTCTGGATCAGAACCGCTGAGTCTGGATCAGAACGCTTCGTTGGCACCTGATGGTCCAGTACAGTAGCTTTAAACTGGTAACAGTTCATTTCCCTCTGAGTGAAGCACTGTTCAATTGGGTTTCACACACACACACACACACACACACACACACGCTGTGTTTCCACTGTGGGTGTGTGATGGATTAGGTCCCGGTCCCGGTCCTGGTCCTGGTCTAGAGCTGGATCCTGGTGCTGGCAGCTCTCATTCGAGCCTAAACACAAACACAACATTTCATGTATGTGTTTATAAGCTGAACTCACATCCATCAGGCTTTGTTTAAATATGTCAACTGGACCTTCAGAACTTCAGACCCTCAGACCTTTAGACATTCAGATCTTTAGACATGAAGACCTTTACAGCTGTAGACCTTGAGTCCTTCAGACCTTTAGAACTTTACAGCTTAAGACCCTCAGACCTTTACAGCTTTAGACCTTCAGACCTTTACAGTTTTAGACCTTCAGACCTTTACAGTTTTAGACCCTCAGACCCTCGGAACCTTACAGCTGTAGACCTTGAGACCTTTCGACATTCAGATCTTTAGACCTTTAGACCTTCAGACCTTTACAGCTTTAGACCTTCAGACCTTTACAGCTTTAGACCTTCAGACCTTTACAGCTTTAGACCATCAGACCTTTACAGCTTTAGACCATCACACCCTCGTAACTTTACAGCTTTAGACCTTCAGACCTTTCGACATTCAGATCTTTAGACCTTTAGACATTTAGACCTTTACAGATCTAGACCTTCAGATCTTCGGGTCTTTAGACCTTCAGACCTTTACAGCTTTAGACCTTCAGACCTTTACAGTTTTAGGCCCTCAGACCCTCGGAACCTTACAGCTTTAGACATTCAGATCTTTAGATCTTCAGACATTAAGACCTTTAAGGCTGTAGACTTTGAGTCCTTCAGACCTTTAGAACTTTACAGCTTAAGACCCTCAGACCTTTACAGCTCTAGACCTTGAGACCTTTCGACATTCAGATCTTTAGACCTTTAGACATTCAGACCTTTACAGCTTTAGACCCTCAGTCATTTACAGCTTTAGACCTTCAGGTCTTTAGACCTTTAGACCTTCAGACCTTTAGAGATTCAGATCTTTAGACCTTCAGACATTAAGACCTTTACAGCTGTAGACCTTGAGTCCTTCAGACCTTTAGAACTTTACAGCTTAAGACCCTCAGACCTTTACAGCTCTAGACCTTGAGACCTTTAGACATTCAGATCTTTAGACCTTTACAGCTCTAGACCTTCAGACCTTCGGGTCTTTAGACCTTTAGACCTTCAGACCTTTACAGCTCTAGACCTTCAGGTCTTTAGACCTTTAGACCTTTAGACCTTCAGACCTTTACAGATCTAGACCTTCAGATCTTCGGGTCTTTAGACCTTTAGACCTCCAGACCTTTAGACCTTCAGACCGTCTTGCAGGAACCTCCTGACACCAGATGAAGTGCTGGTTCCAGAAGGAGCAGCATCAGATCACTGAGGTCCAGTCAGAGCAGCTGGACCCTGTGATAAGGGATGAAACAGGATTAAACTGTGATGCGGTCGTTTCACAGTTTAAATCCTTCTGTACGAGGTGTTGACATACTCTCCTCCTGTGTGTATATCATAGATCAGCTGTGAGTCAAGGCTCTGCGCGTGTGTGTGCGTGTCACGGAGGGAGAGTGTGTGTGTGACCTTTTATGGTCAGAGTTTACATGAGGATGTACAGTCATTAGCAGGAGACCGAGCCGAGGCAGGAACCAATCAGATGGAGAGATTACAGCGAGGACTGTTGTGTCTTCAGGATGCAGGTCACTCCCTTGTGTGTGTGCGCGTCTGTGTGTGTGTGTGTGTGTGTGTGTGCGTGCGCATGCATTCTCTAAATTCCTAGAAAGCCTTTTACAACCTGCAACTCTGTGTGTGTTTTATCAATTTATCAATAATTAGCTGTAAATGAGCACAAACAGGTGACATCATCAGAATCTTCCTAATTATTAAATTCTAATAATCAAATTAAATCAACACCAGTTCACCTGGTTTGATATAAAACCTGAAACTGAAGTATCATCAGAATATGATCATTATTGGACATGAAGAAATCAGTTTGTACAAATTGTTGAAAAATAATCAGCAGAATTAATATCACAATGAATAATCATCGTTTTAAAAGTTTAAATGGTGAAAAAAAGTGAAATATTTGCAGAATATTTGGTTCATAACTGCCATCTGAACGATAAATTACAAATATAGTCAGCTGATCCATTAGCAGTGAGAATAATGTTGATTTGCATTTTTACAATGTTCACCAGATTATTATTTAAGTCCCAGTGTTTAGCTTATTTGTGATTTTTATCAACAAAAATCAAACATTTCTTTCATAAATCCGTATTTCACTGAAGGTGAATCACACCTGCTACAAATGAAAGCTTTCTGGTTCCTTAGAATGGGGGAATTCCTACGCATTATACCTTTAATGACAGCAATCATCTTTATTTATGCACAGATTATCTATATGAGGTTACAAAGACA
This sequence comes from Decapterus maruadsi, assembly GCA_030347415.2. Lineage (NCBI taxonomy): Eukaryota > Metazoa > Chordata > Actinopteri > Carangiformes > Carangidae > Decapterus > Decapterus maruadsi. Next base: position 1,417,434 of record CM064894.1, read on the forward strand.
AACAACAAACAACAAAACAGAAGCAGAGATGAAGGTTTTGATCTCATGACTCCATCACTTATTACTGCGGCGCCTTATGACCATATTTGGAGGGTGAGGCCGTTTCCTGTTTGTGTTTGTGAACAGGTGTGAGTGGATGTTGAGTGAAGTGCGTTTAAACAGGAGACCACACAGACTCCGACGGATGAGCAGCTCCGCCATGATGATAACTTCCTGTTTATCTGCTCTCAGGGTGGAACGCACATCAGGAACTCTCTTCTTCACTGGTGTAAACACGGCGTCTGTCACACAGGACAGCTGATATACACACACACACACACGCTGCAGCATCGGGGACGCACCAGTAATAATAACGGTAGAAGAAGAAGAAGTCATCAATGGATTAGGATGAAGTCAATCGATAAGAGAGTTCCTGATTCCCGATTAATCCTGAAATCAATCACACTTTTATTTAGTTTGTTTCTAACGAAGGGATATTTTTAGTGACAGACCAAGTCGCCGCTTTATGTAAACGTAACTTAAATATAAACAATGACAGATAAAATCCAGAATCCCCTGAACGCCTCACGGTGTTTGGTCTGAAAGACTCAGACGTTTAGACTGAAGCTGAGGATGACTCACTCCCACTGACCAATCAGACCCCGGGTCATGGGTCAAAGGTCAACATCAAAAATGACTAAACCAACACAACGAACACATTCTGTCTTTGTTTTACTTGTAAATAAAGATACTACATTTTTTGCGGCTAAAACTCACTGCATCATTCCCCCTCGTTTCTATTTTCTTCAGATTAAAAATCCTCCAAAACATTTGATCTATGAGTGACTTCAAAGAGAAATGAAACGCAGACAAATAAAATCTGATATGACTCGCAGTTTATTGACAGATTCTGATTGACAGGAAGTCCTGCATCCAATCAAATGGGCACCAGTTCCAATCAGTTAAGCATCAATAAATACTGAATTCATCATTTATAACACATGAATACTCATTAGTGTGTAGTTTACAAACACAGTCATAGAGTTAAGCACCAACTGTATTCATAAACTATATACTGAGTATTCATGTGTTATAAGTAAAGAATTAAGTAATACTTAAGTAATGCTTAATAGTATGTACTTATTATAAAGTGTCATTGTTATAAGTAGTTTTCAGTAGTTAGTGTAGTTTTCAGTAGTTTTCAGTAGTTAGTGTAGTTTTCAGTAGTTTTCAGTAGTTAGTGTAGTTTTCAGTAGTTAGTGTAGTTTTCAGTAGTTAGTGTAGTTTTCAGTAGTTTTCAGTAGTTAGTGTAGTTTTCAGTCGTTAGTGTAGTTTTCAGTCGTTTTCAGTAGTTAGTGTAGTTTTCAGTAGTTAGTGTAGTTTTCAGTAGTTTAGTTTTCAGTAGTTGTCAGTAGTTTTCAGTAGTTAGTGTAGTTTTCAGTAGTTTAGTTTTCAGTAGTTGTCAGTAGTTTTCAGTAGTTAGTGTAGTTTTCAGTAGTTTTCAGTAGTTAGTGTAGTTTTCAGTAGTTGTCAGTAGTTTTCAGTAGTTTTCAGTAGTTAGTGTAGTTTTCAGTAGTTAGTGTAGTTGTCAGTAGTTTTCAGTAGTTAGTTTAGTTTTCAGTAGTTAGTGTAGTTGTCAGTAGTTTTCAGTAGTTAGTGTAGTTTTCAGTAGTTTAGTTTTCAGTAGTTGTCAGTAGTTTTCAGTAGTTAGTGTAGTTGTCAGTAGTTTTCAGTAGTTAGTGTAGTTTTCAGTAGTTTAGTTTTCAGTAGTTGTCAGTAGTTAGTGTAGTTGTCAGTAGTTTTCAGTAGTTAGTGTAGTTTTCAGTAGTTTAGTTTTCAGTAGTTGTCAGTAGTTTTCAGTAGTTAGTGTAGTTGTCAGTAGTTTTCAGTAGTTAGTGTAGTTTTCAGTAGTTTAGTTTTCAGTAGTTGTCAGTAGTTAGTGTAGTTGTCAGTAGTTTTCAGTAGTTAGTGTAGTTTTCAGTAGTTAGTGTAGTTTTCAGTAGTTGTAGTCATTGCAGCAGCAGCAGCAGCAGCATTAACAGCATTAACAGCAGCAGTGACTGATGACTTGACGTGGTCTCTGTTCTCTGATCCAGGATCTCTGGACTCTGGTTCTCCTCCTTCCTGCCCACGTGCCTTCGAGCCCGACGTTGAACCTGCACCAGGTGAGTGAGAGGCCACGCCCCCTCCTGCCCCCCCCTCCTGAACCCTCTGACAGATGTTTGGTTGCTCCTGCACCTCTGCAGCGCTCACTCTGGTCCTTCATCACAGTGAGAGTCTTTCACTGTGACATCATCGCCACCTCGACCAATCAGAGGCGACCATAAACCTCCTGTGTTTAGTGAAACGTGTCACGGTCGACACTCGCGGGTCGCGCTGCTCCTTCTCCTTCTCCTTCTCCTCCGATGCGTTAACCCCCTCCCTCCTGTGGCCGGCAGCGACTGATCCGGGATCAGCTCTTTCTTCTTCTGCCGAGGAAATCCGTGATGAGGAATTTCCTGCAGCTTCCCGTCGGCCTTTGAATCTTTCAAATCTGGTTCTTTTTTTCAGCTCTCGCTCACTTTCATGGGAGATTTGGTGAGGAGAGAAAATAAAGAAGCAGAAAACATCAAACAGAGCGAGAGGACGGCGGCAGAATCACAAAACACTGAGAACAGTTCACTTCTTTTCTTATAATGTCAGTGGAGCTGATCTGTAAACTAACAGCTGGTCCCAGAGCAGATTCCTCCGTCTGGAGTCTGACAGGGACAACGGCACCACCAGGACATTTACACTGTGGGCAGATTTATTTAAAGGAAAAATGACAGAGACACAAACTAAAACACAACAGATGAAGAGGACCAATCAGCAGCAGTTTCACTGTCTCAGTCTTCACACGCTGCAGCAGCTGGTGATTATTGTAGCTGTTATTAAACCTCATGCTTTTAGGTCATTAAAAGTCAGAAAACAGTGATTTACTCGTCTTCACATGTTTGTTTGTTCACAGACAGGAAGTGAACGATGGGTTTCCCCGTCATCGTTGTTGTTGTTGTTGTTGAGCTCAGTCTGGAACAGAGTCACACGCGTCGTTTAAAGGGACATTCTGTAGGACGGGGGCGCTCGTTACGACGATCGCAGAGACAGTATATTTTAAAAAACCCAGTTGTCTGGACAACAGCAGGTTCCTCACCACGAGGAGTCGCGCTCTCCGCCCGTTGTCTTTGTTGTCACTTTGTGGCTACTTAATATGCATGTGCTGACCATATATGGTTGTGCTGAGGCGTCCGGGGGCGGAATATGAGGTGTGTTCATGTCCGCACCATTCTTGGGTCCGGTGTGATGATGATTTTTTGAGTGTACGCCATTTTCAGCTTTTCACTGCACGCAAACATTTAGTAACAGTTTTACACCCTTCTTGATAAATGACTGGACTTTGCTGGATCCTGACGGTTATTTCAGTGCAAGTCAAAAATGTACGGACATAGATCCCAAGCAACTCAATCGTATTCTTCATGCTGCATTCAGGTGAAATCAGGCAGACGGACGACAGCGGCTGCAGGAGCCGTTACTTGTTTACATCGAGGCTTGTTTATGCCGTGACGTGCAGCAGCTGTCGTCCGTCGTCCGTCTGCCTGATTTCACCTGAATGCAGCATGAAGAATATGCAACACAACGCTGGAGGGAGGAATTCCTACGCAATGTTCCTTTAAAGTTTTTACAAGAGTTTGATTATTAAACTTTCTTCTCTGTGAAACCTGTTGGTTGTTGCAAACTGATTAATGAGGAGGATTATTGGAATAATCCTGGATCAATTATTGGAATAATCCTGGATCGATCCTGAAGGAACACCTGAGTGTTTCTCCTGTGATGTGTTTCTGTTTCAACACATCTGTAGAAGCATCTGGAAACATCTGCCCGTGGCTCCTCTGGACCATCAACAGACCGTCATTCCAACTCTGTTTGTTTTTCTCTGTTATCAGATGGTTATCTCGGAGCCCAGCGGCCCCTCAGGCGCTATGAACTCTGGGAAACCACCCAGAGATTTGACTGGTTCTGGTCGTGGGCTCGTCGCACGTCGAGCCGTCAGCTGCTAATTGTTGCTGCTCGGTGTCGTTTTCACCTCATTATTGTTTCCTGATGGTCGTCATGCGCTCCGGCGGCCATGTTGGCGCTCGTCAGCGAGCAGCTGTGAACAGCTGGTCCAGTCTGGTCACATTTAAAACTCACAGTTAGTTCATCATCTGCAGGGTCACTGAGCCACTGACCTGCGTTCTCCTTTAGGTATTTATTTATTTCAGGTTCATCTGGGGAAAGGAAGTCAGAGAGGAGACGGAGCTGCTCCATCTTTGTAGTTTTTTGTTAGTTTGTTTTAAGGGAATGGGCGTCATTTCTTGCTTTTGTTAAAGGGATAGTTCAGCATTTTGTCAAATTGTCCCATCACCATAACCCCTATAGTCATAGCAGTAGGTTCGTTACCTTTAATTGTCAGTGCAAGCTGCTTTTAGAACAGCGGAGCAGAGCCGTGAGCTGCTCAGAGCTACGCTACGGAGGCTCATGGGATTTCTTGGTTTGGTTTCTTGGTTTGGTCATTCAAACTCATTCAAATCACAATCCAACAACTCCACAACGCTCTGGTGGACAAGTTGTGACCTGCACTGGTATTCACCACGCTGGTTCCGGTATGAGATAATAACACAACGTTACCACTGGTTTTGGTACAGAGTTGTTTTACCGAGGGAAATTTCTGGTTCCGGTACCGATTCTGGTTCTGGTTCCGGTACCCGGTCCGGACCGGAACCGGTACCGGGACCGGAACTGGTACCAGTTCCAGTTTTGGTACCACTGATGCATGTTGCCTTCAGGGACAGTTTTTCATCAGTCTCTGTGTTTATTGTCCATCTGTTCCACTGGTGACTGACTTTTTTCAGTTTTCTGCAAAAGCTATTAATTCCTTGGTTGCAATCGGAGTGTGAAGAGCAAGCAATTAAAAAAAATGCTCCAAAGAGAGATCTCCAACCTTAGTCTGTAGCATTCCTTAGGATTCCTATTAAAAAGAATCTGCAGGAATTTTTACTCCCCACAGGAACCTAATGATCGATCCCTTCTGGCTCTCTAACCATATTTTCTTTGTCATTGTTCTGCTTTTGTCACATATTATTTTGCTGTTAGTTGCTTCAAGTGCCCTATAACTCCTGCTGCTATTGATTTATTGTCGTTTTCTTTTGCTGAGCTCATGTGTTGTTGTCTGCTTGTCTTGTGTTTTGTATCTTAGACGGGGTGGAACTCTGGACAAGTTTGTCAGGACTTCCTTCCTTGTACACATTCGTTTTGTGCTAAACAAATAAACCTAAACCTTAAATATTGTAGACTTATGCAACAGAAATCCTGTTCATCATCGCCCCTGGGCTTCTACTCGTGTGTAGTGGTCACTGTGTCCGGCTGTATTTTGATATTTTTGTTTAGTTGGGATGTTTCTGGGCGGTGTCGGTATCATGTTTTCCGTGTGGCGCCGTGGGCTTTTATGAACCATAGAGAGTGGACGCCGCCAAGCCAGCGGGAGAGACGGAGGATACAGACTTAGTCTTAGTCTGCGTGTTGAGTTTACAAAACCTACAGACTTGACCTTTAAAGGGATAGTTCAACATTTTGTCTATAATCCCTATAGTCATAGCAGTAGGTTTGTTACCTTTAATTGTCGGTGCAAGCTGTTTTTAGAACGGCGGAGCAGAGCCGTGAGCTGTTCAGAGCTACGCTACGGAGGCTCATTATCTCAGGTCACAGACTGTTGATGAAAAACTGTCCCTGAAGGCAACGTTCATCAGAGGTTTTGCATGAATTTCCCTCTAAAACAACTCTGTGTGGTAACGTTGTGTTATTATCTCATAGCGTGGTGAATGTGCAGGTCACAACTTGTCCACCAGAGCGTTGTGGAGTTGTTGGATTGTGTATTTGATGAGTTTGATGAGGGAAACCAAGAAATCCCATGAGCCTCCGTAGCGTAGCTCTGAGCAGCTCACGGCTCTGCTCCGCCGTTCTAAAAACATCTTGCACCGACAATTAAAGGTAACGAACCTACTGCTATGACTATAGGGATTATGGTGATGGGTCGATTTGCACAAATTGTTGAACTATCCCTTTAAGTGTGCACTACAGTATGAATACTTTTTTTTTTTCGTGCATCAACTGGTCAACAACGTATCCCTCCGCCTCCAGGTCTGTCGGACCTCACACACTCTTCAGAGCAGCGCTGGTTCTGGTTCCTGTCAGCTCTGATCCAAACACTCATCTATACATCACAATAACAAACTCCTCCGTTTACATTAGTCAGGGCCCAAACATCTGGATCAGGCTGCTGCAGCTGGAGGGGAGGGGGGGGGGTTAATGTAAAGCAAAGGGGCCGCATTTCCAGGGGCCTCAGGGGGCGGAGCCAGGGGCCGTGGTGACCTTGTGTTTGACAGAGACGTTACAACAAAACAGCTTCGTTCTCTCCAAACACTGAGGAGGAAGAGGAGGAGGAGGAGGAAGAGGAGGGAGTCCTCCATGATCCTGCTGCAGGATCTTCTCCTCTTTGTCTCCTTCTTCCTCCTCCTTCTTCCTCCTCAATGCAATAAATAATGCGTAGATTAACATTTACGCATTTTACGCAAGCTGAGAACAAGACATTGACTTCATATGGAAGGAGAACGTTTCTTCTCTGCAGGAAACAAGACCAGACGGCCTGTGCACCAATGGAAATGTCAGGCCTGTGTTGCTGCTGATGGATCAGATATCAGATGTCGTATCGGCCTTGAACACATCGTCGTGTCAGAGCGTTATCAGCTCGATGGCTCTATATCGTGTAGGGAACATGTGTCCTCCAGATGTGGAGCTGTGCGGTGATGTCAGCCTTGTCCAGGGTCGGTCCTGATTGTGGATCTGGAGGAGCTCCAGGGCCGACGGGGCTCCTCTCAGACACCGACAGAGCAGCTGTGAGGCGCAGCAGCATCATCGGACCTTTTATTATGTTTGTCTTGTTCAAAAGAGAGAGTTTTATCATCGACTCTCGCTCGGTGACTCGGGGGAGTTCAGACACGCTCTTAAACCAGTTAAACCAGCCAAACCAGTTGCAGCTGTGCAGGTAATCCCCGTAAAGCGGCGTCTGAGACCCTGAACGCCTCTCAGTCCCGCTGCCTCCTCTAGTCTGTCGCTGAGTTAGAATAAAGACCTGCAGAGTCTGATTGTGCGCACATTCAGCATCTCTGCAGTGATGTGGGTGGTGGACGGACACACTATGTTTAAACTGGGTTTAATTATGAACCAGTTTGTTCTCAGTCATCTGGTTTCTATCAATCTGCATTTTAATCTTTTCTTTCCCAATAAACTTCCTCCCAACGGATTATATAACAGATAATCACCTCAAAGCTCCATACGGTATCAAGGTAGACGTTTGTGTTAAAGGGTTAGTTCAACATTTAGTCAAACTGGCCCATCACCATAATCCCTATAGTCATAGCAGTAGGTTCGTCACCTTTAATTGTCGGTGCAAGCTGTTTTTAGAACGGCGGAGCAGAGCCGTGAGCTGCTCAGAGCTACGCTACGGAGGCTCATGGGATTTCTTGTTGGGTTTTTTTGGGGACAGAGTTGTTTTAGAGGGAAATTCATGTAAAACCACTGATGCACGTTGCCTTCAGGGACAGTTGTTCATCAACAGTCTCTGCATTTCCCTCTAAAACAACTCTGTGTGGTAACGTTGTGTTATTATCTCATAGCGTGGTGAATGTGCAGGTCACAACTTGTCCACCAGAGCGTTGTGGAGTTGTTGGATTGTGTATTTGATGAGTTTGATGAGGGAAACCAAGAAATCCCATAATGAGCCTCCGTAGCGTAGCTCTGAGCAGCTCACGGCTCTGCTCCGCCGTTCTAAAAACAACATGCACCGACAATTAAAGGTAATGAACCTACTGCTATGACTATAGGGGATATGGTGATGGGACAGTTTGACTAAATGTTGAACTATCCCTTTAATACTGTGAAAGTATCAAAGCCTCAGTCCACAGAGAAATGCACACAGCCTGTTTTCAGCCGTCAGGACTTCCTGTCACTTTGTGATGTCACAACAAAGCCCCGCCCCTTCACTGGTGTTTTATTCTGAAATCTGCTCTATTTTTTTAATTCTTTATCGGACAACTCAGAAAATGATCTGTTCCTCTTCTCTCCGCTGATCCTTTAAGTGTCTGATTCATATTATTCTTGAGGAATATTGGATTTCTCCTGCAGCAGCTGGACGCCGTCACTCCGACGGGATCGCTGTATCGATTCCTGACCTTAAACTCAAGAGTTCAGACGTGCAGCTCGATGCCAACAAACTGTGAAGCCTGAACGCAGCAGCGCGGCTTAGAGCTGGATATTTATATTAAGAGAAAGATGGAGTGAACAGCTGGAGAGAAAATAAACAGAGATGGAGATGATGCTGCTGATGGAGGTGGTGGACTCGAACCTGAAGCTCCTCAGACACTGATGATGTTTGTGTTGGTCTGCGTCTGCCGGAACAGAATAGAAGATATTAATAATGGTGGTTCAGGCTGAGGGTTGTGAGGAAACATCTGGATGTGTGTCGGTCCACATCGCATATTCTCCATTCAGCTGGTTTTTTCTTGTGGGATGTGGTTTCAAATGAGAGACAGTTGTGAACGTCCAGAGGCAACGACCGGTTCAATGAAGCCTCGTCGGTTTTAATTAGAGGAAAATCCGAAGCAGCAGAGTCATTGTTGTTGTTTTCTTCTGCTTTAGCATCGATTTAATCATCTTCACGTCTCAGTTCCTCTGATACTGTAAACTATGACCTCAGTCCTCCTGCAGAAACATCCACCAAACAAAATGCTGCGAGTCTTTGACATAAACCTGATGTTCTAAGTTGTTTAAGGGGGCGGAGTCAGACGTCATGACGCTTCAAACGTAGATAATGGTCCCTCGCTTTATTGTGACTGGTCCTTTACTTTATTGTGACTGGTCCTTTACTTTATTGTGACTGGTCCCTCACTTTGTTGTGACTGGTCCTTTACTTTATTGTGACTGGTCCTTTACTTTATTGTGACTGGTCCTTTACTTTATTGTGACTGGTCCTTTACTTTATTGTGACTGGTCCTTCACTTTATTGTGACTGCTCCTTTACTTTATTGTGACCGGTCTCTCACTTTATTGTGACTGCTCCTTTACTTTATTGTGACTGCTCCTTTACTTTATTGTGACTGGTCCTTTAATTTATTGTGACTGGTCCTTTACTTTATTGTGACTGGTCCCTCACTTTGTTGTGACTGGTCCTTCACTTTATTGTGACTGCTCCTTTACTTTATTGTGACTGGTCCTTTACTTTATTGTGACTGGTCCTTTACTTTATTGTGACTGGTCCTTTACTTTATTGTGACTGGTCCTTTACTTTATTGTGACTGGTCCTTTACTTTATTGTGACTGGTCCCTCACTTTGTTGTGACTGGTCCTTTACTTTATTGTGACTGGTCCTTTACTTTGTTGTGACTGGTCCTTTACTTTGTTGTGACTGGTCCTTTACTTTGTTGTGACTGGTCCTTTACTTTGTTGTGACTGGTCCTTTACTTTATTGTGACTGGTCCTTTACTTTGTTGTGACTGGTCCTTTACTTTATTGTGACTGGTCCTTTACTTTATTGTGACTGGTCCTTTACTTTGTTGTGACTGGTCCTTTGTTTTATTGTGACTGGTCCTTTACTTTATTGTGACTGGTCCTTTACTTTATTGTGACTGGTCCTTTACTTTATTGTGACTGGTCCTTTACTTTATTGTGACTGGTCCTTTACTTTATTGTGACTGGTCCTTTACTTTATTGTGACTGGTCCTTTACTTTATTGTGACTGGTCCTTTACTTTATTGTGACTGGTCCTTTACTTTATTGTGACTGCTCCTTTACTTTATTGTGACTGCTCCTTTACTTTATTGTGACTGGTCTTTTACTTTGTTGTGACTGGTCCTTCACTTTATTGTGACTGGTCCTTTACTTTATTGTGACTGCTCCTTTACTTTATTGTGACTGCTCCTTTACTTTATTGTGACTGGTCCTTTACTTTATTGTGACTGGTCCTTTACTTTATTGTGACTGGTCCCTCACTTTATTGTGACTGCTCCTTTACTTTATTGTGACTGGTCCTTTACTTCATTGTGACCGGTCCCTCGTTGTATCGTGTCGCCAGACTTTATTATGTCCACAATAAAGTGAACTAAACTAAACTAAACTGAAACTGATGGTATTTCCTTTATCTCGTCCCCTTCCTGTTGCGTTGATGAACTTGTTTTCTGAAGCTGCAGTGAGTTGACCCCTCGGGGCCACCGTACGTGTGAAATGAGAGTCAGTTTCACTCGGACAGAGTCGGTGTTTCTTCCACTCCAGTCTGTGTTCTTTACTGTCGTGGTTTTTACGAGCCGAGGGGCGGGACATTGGAACTTAATTGCGATCAGTTTGTTTGTGTCCGGAGGCTCAGGATCATTATGTGTTAATGATTTCCAGCTTCACGTCTCTTTGTGTTTCAGTCGCCAGCTCACGTCTCAGTGATTGGACCACAGGTGTCGGTGAATCCTGCAGATAAAAAACATGTTGTCCACACCCAAACTGCTCCGTCTGAGATGAGAAAATCAGAGACAGTTCCAACAGAACTGAAACAAATGATCATAAAATAGTTTTAACTGCTGTGATGATTTAAAATGTTTAAACATGGATCAGAGCGCTGAGTCATCCTGAGTCTGAAAACATCTCGTCTCTCTCCATCAAAAAGTCCTGAGGTTGATTAATCAGAACTGGAGACACTGGGCTCGATGCACGGCTCCTCTACTTCCTGAACTTCATGCTGCTGCTTTGTTTCCTGTCTTACATCACTGGACAAACGGATTCATCCAGGTGTCTGACCATTGTGACTACTGAGATACACCTGGTGAATGTGCAGGTCACAACTTGTCCACCAGAGCGTTGTGGAGTTGTTGGATTGTGTATTTGATGGTTCTGGTCCTGGTTCTGGTCCTGGTCCTGGTCCCGGTCCCGGTTCTGGTACCGGTTCCGGTTTTGGTACCGGTCCCGGTTCTGGTCCCGGTTCTGGTACCGGTCCCGGTTCTGGTTCTGGTACTGGTTCCGGTTCTCGTTCCGATTCTGGTCCCGGTTCCGGTTTTGGTACCGGTCCCGGTTCTGGTACCGGTCCCGGTTCCGGTTCTGGTCCCGGTTCCGGTTTTGGTACCGGTCCCGGTCCCGGTTCCGGTTCTGGTCCCGGGTCCGGTTTTGTTACCGGTCCTGGTTCTGGTCCGGACCGGGTACCGGAACCAGAATCGGTACCGGTTCTGGTACCGGTCCCGGTTCTGGTTCCGGTACCGATTCTGGTTCTGGTTCCGGTAACCGGTCTGGACCAGATTCTGTTTCTGGTACCGGTACCCGGTTCGGTTCCGGTACCAGAACCAGGACCGGACCGGAACCGGTTCTGGTCCGGGTACCAGAACTAGAACCGGGACCAGAACCGGAACGAGTACCGGAACAAGGACCGGAACTGGAACCGGGACCATGACCGGAACTGGTACCGGAACCAGAACCAGAACCGGTACCAGAACCGGGACCGGGACCAGGACCAGGACCAGAACCAGAACCATCAAATACACAATCCAACAACTCCACAACGCTCTGGTGGACAAGTTGTGACCTGCACATTCACCACGCTATGAGATAATAACACAACGTTACCACACAGAGTTGTTTTAGAGGGAAATACAGAGACTGTTGATGAACAACTGTCCCTGAAGGCAACATGCATCAGAGGTTTTACATGAATTTCCCTCTAAAACAACTCTGTGTGACTACAGGGGTTATGGGAATGGGCCAATTTGACAAAATGTTGAACTATTCCTTTTAAGTTCAGGAAGTAGTGGAGCTGTGCAAAGAGCCCAATATGTAGAGGAGGCTCCGCCCACTGCTGAACAGAGACCGTATTTTGACAGTAATCTACACAGCGATACAAAACAGCCATGCTGCCTTCCGCACCATTTTATTTGCTCTCAGTTAAAATGTTTTTCCTCATCGGATTTCTGCGGCTCTACATACGTCATCGGGTACGATTGATACGATTGGCAGACGCATTTGATAGACATTCGTAGCGTCCAAGAAACAGCTCAGGGCTTTCGTAAACCACGCCTCAAATACGACAAAGTTAGCCTGGTGTTAGCCTACGTTGGGACTGAAACCAAGGAAACCAAGACCCGTCTGATCGCAGGTCTGATGCCGACCTTCAGACGACCTTCAACCATCAGTGGATCTGAGAGGAAAAGCCCACTTCAGTCTGAGGCTAAACACTGCCCCCCCCCCCCCCACCACCATCATCATCATCAGAGTCCATAGAGTCTCTGCAGCTCTGACTAAATAAACAGAACCGGATCAGAGCGGAGTCCCAGTAAATAGAGCTCCATCAGCCTGATTACCTTCACATGCTTCACATTACACTGATCCCCCCCCCCCCCACCTCCCCCCTCCCCCCGGGGCCCCGGCCCCTCGGTCGGTCATTACACACAGATTTGAAGCATGTTTAGAGGGGGGGTGGGGGCAGACACACATGCTAACACATGTTCAGACACACACACACACACACACACACACACACACACACATACAGTACCGGTGCTGGTTATCGTCATGTTGGCCGTGCTGCCTTCACTGTCCCTGGAGGAGAGTGGGAGATCTCAGTGAATCTTTAGTAGCTGCTGCAAAACCATCAGAGTCAGAGCAGAAACATCTGATCCCCCCCCCCCCCTCAGACCGGCTGGAGGAGGAGGAGGAGGAGGTAATGGAGGAAGAAAAGGAGTAGTAGATGGAGGAGGTGGGAGGAAGAAGAGGAGTAGGAGGAAGAGGAGAAATAGGAGGAAGAAGGGGCAGGAGGAAGAGTAGGAGAAAGAAGAAGAGGAGGACGAGAAAAAAGAAGGAAGATGAGGAGGAAGAGTAGGAGAGGATTGAGGAGGAGAAGATGGAAGAAGAGGAGGAAGAGGAGGAGGAGAAGATCCTGAGTGAACTCTGTGAATCTCCTGTTGCATCATTAGAAGCTACAGATGGAACAGAGACAGATGTTTCTACATCTGGAAATCAAAGATGGCCGCCTTCTGCCGTCCTTTGGAGCGAGACTGTTATTTCACAACTGTGTTCACAACACACACACACACACACATACACTCAGCTCTCTGCAGGAGGTGACTGACAGGTGTGTGTTACCTGTGGACAGATGTTGTGTGTCTGTGTGTGTGTGTGTGTGTGTGTGCGTTGCGCTGCAGTAGCTCAGAGTTTACTCAGCATGGACGTGTTTGTGCGTTCAGACAAACAAGCAGCTGATTTATTGTCACTTTGTAAGTCAGGAATGTTCTCCTGCAACATCTGGGCCGCCGCCTGCAGCTCATACAGATGTGCGCGTGCTAACACAACAGCTTCCTTTGTGAACGAAGCTGCGTTGCCGCGGCGGCAGCAGCAGCTCGTCTTCATCCCGGCGATTATCCTCCAGGAAGAGCCGATGTGATCCCAGAGCTGGTGGAGGCGGCGGCCGCTCCAGATCCATCAGGCGCTGCAGGAAATGGATCCGTCAGGCCGGAAAACTGATCCAGATGCAGCGGCTGCTCCCGCTCAGGAGAGGAGGATGGACGGCCTCACTGGGGCCGCTGCAGGAGGAGAAGAGAAGAAGAGCAGGAGGAAAAGGAGAAAGAGAAAAAGAAGAAGAGGAGAAACAGTGGAAGGAGAAAAAGAAGGAAAAGAAAAAGACGAAGAGGGGGAAGACGAGGAGAAGAAGAAGTAGAAAAAGGGGGAAGAAGAAGAGGGAGAAAACAAAGGAGAAGGAGGAAAGGGAGAGGAAGAAGAAGACGAAGATGGAGAAAAAGAAAAACCAAAAAAAAGAAGAAGAGGGAGAAAAAGGAGGAGAAAAGGAGAGGAAAAAGAAGACGAATAAGAGGGAAAAAAGAAGTAGAAAAAGGGGAAAGAAGAAGAGGGAGAAGAAGAATAAAAAGAAGAATGAGAACAAGAAGAAGAGGGAGAAAACAGAGGAGAAGGAGGAAAGGGAGAGGAAGAAGAAGACGAAGATGGAGAAAAAGAACAAGAAAAAGAAGAAGAGGGAGAAAAGGAGAGGAAAAGGAAGACAAAGAAGAAGGAAAAAAGAAGTAGAGAAAGGGGAAAGAAGAGGAGGGAGAAGAAAAATAAAAAGAAGAAGAAGAAGAAACAGAAGAGGAAGAAGAAGAAGATGATGATGAAGGAGGAGGAGAAAAAAAAGAGAATGAGAGGAAGAAGAAGAAGAAGAGTGAGGTCAGATTGAAGCAGTTCTTCTTCTGCTTCGAGTCAAACTGACAAACCGTCTCTTCTTCTTCTCTGGAGGTTTAGTTTCTACATCGTCTTCACACGACACAGAGCAGGAAACAGGAAACCATGACAACCTGCAGGCTGCACAGACTCAGACCTCCTCCTTCCTCCTCCTCCTCCTCCTCCTCTTCCTCACAAACACACAATCCCTTCTTCTTCTTCTTCTTCTTCTTCTTCTTCTTCTTCTTCTTCTTCTTCTGATTCTGATTCTGATTCTGATTCTGGTCCGGATGGAAAATTAAAGGTTTATTATAAAAACATGTGCAGCTGTAAAGAGGAACTCTTTGTTTGTCTCCAGCTTCCTCTCTGATCCTGGACCAGCTGTTCTAGTCCTGTATGACGTCATCACACACCTGAGTCGGAGTCTCTCTGCAGCTGTTGCAAGAGACTTTTCAAAATAAAACAACAACCCCTCAGATTTATGTTTGACCCTCATCTTTATTTTACCCACTGTAAAGTTGTCGTACTTTTTGAAGTTGAATTTGACCTTGACTCAAAAACACGACCCCAGGGTTTTCAAAATAAAACACAAACTCTGAGATTTCAAAATAAAACAGAGCCCCAGTTGCAGCGGAGCGTGGACCGAGACGACCAGTGTTTTGTTTTAAAATTAAAACGCTAAAACACGACCACATGTCGGCCTTCAGGGTTCACTGTTTGGTTCACGGTGCTTTTGCTGTAAAAAACAAACAAACAAACAAAAAAACAGTGCCACCTTTAGTTGAGTTTAACGCTGCGATGGCTCCACGGTCTCATCGTAATGAACAGGAATGAAGTGGTTGGCTCGTCAGTGTTAAACATGAGATCAGAGAATCTACAGAGAATTCATAAAACAACATATCAAACAGTTTCTCAGAGACGACGGCGTCTGTTTCCCACGGTCACTTCAGGGTCACGGAGAAAACGTCTCCTCTCAAGACGCGGACTCAATAATTCAACATTAAATATTCAGAGTCCGGGGCGTTGTGGTTGTATAGCTCAGCCGCCACATAGTCCTCGCTGCAGCGGCCCCCATGCAGGTTCGATTCCCACCAATTAAAAGCCTAAAAGCCCCCCTAGCAAACACTACAGTCCTTGTCCCAGCATCTGGATCCACTCAGAACCTGCTCGTCTGTCACTGATGTGATGGAGTGATTAATGTTCTGCACGTGAACCCCAACCCGGATCGGATCGGATCGGCCCGACGTGATTTACTCCGTGTGATCCCACTGCAGCCGTTGTGGTCTTTAAATTAGATTTTTAATGAGGTAATTACCACTGACGGTGCAGAAGACGCCCAGTTTATGCCCCCGCCGCTCAGCCCGCCGGTGTCACAAGAGTTAATACGCAACCGTCGGCCTGTGAAACCACTGGGCGGGTTCTGGTTGGAGCCGGGTGGGGGGTGGGGGGTTCTGTCTGGACCCGGGTTTGGGATCCACACTGAAAAAATGCAAAATCTTACCAAGAATATTTGTCTTATCTCTAATCAAAATGTTATTTCTAGTCAAAACAAATCTCATTCTACTTAAAATACCAAACCCTACACTTAAAAAGACTCATCACATTAAAAAGCAGCTTGTTTTTAGACACGTTTTACTTCTTTCAAGCAGATTTTCACTTGAAATAAGTAGTGGAGCATGTTTTTCTTTCTTATTCTGAGCACATAAAACCTGCTTTCATCTATTTTTCTACTTATTTCAATTGAAAATTAGTTTGAAACAAGTGAAAATGATCTAAAAACAAGTCTGATTTTAAGTGGAAAGAGATTAGTTTTGACAAGAAATAAGACAAATATTATTGGAAAGTTTTTGAGTTTCAACCACTTCAACTTGTTTAACAACAGAATAACAGGAAACACTCGACTCAGTTTGTGCCTTAAGATGAACTGACCTGAGGTTGTTGTTGTTTTCACAATGAAGTTTCATCACTTTAGTTCAAGTTAAAGATTCTTATTTCATCATTAATGAGTTAAATGTCAATGACGGTACCATAAACCTTAATAACACCTGAAATCAGCTCTGAACGTTTCTGTATCGTTGCCAGTTAGCTAAATTTAGCCTTAGCGTCAGTTTCCCTAGCAGCAGACAGACCAACATCTGTATCCAGAGGTGGAAACAAACACCAAGGTAAATATAAACTGTTTATAGAGACGTGAACATCCATGTTTGTCTGCACCTCTGGACACAGCTGTTTGAGAGGGAATCATCTCATGGTGAGTGTAAACAGCGACTGATGCTAACGTTAGCTTGTGTGTGTCCCCTACTTAGGACTTTATACAACGATTTAAAGTTTATTTCCTCTCTTTTTTTACATTGTGATTAAACAATTTTCACCTCATTTAAATTGTCTTGAGTTCTTCCACCGCAGCTGAACGTTGTGTTTGTGAGGGATGCTAATGCTAGTTTGGTATTTTGGCTCAAACATTAAAGAGTTGTGTACATTCCTCTTTTAATGTTGCACCAAGATGGTCGCCTGCTCTTTTGATCAGAGGTGTTCTTGGGGGGGAAAGTTGGGTTCAGGGTGGGGGTGGGGGGGTGCGTGGGGGCGTGTCTATGACTGAGTCCTTCCAGATGTCCAACGGATCAGTTCTCAGCGTTTACGGCCGTCTCTTTGTCTTTGTCTTTGTGCCGCAGGAAGAGAGAGAAACCCGAGAGCCACCACTGAGCCAGCATGGAGGGGGGGCGGGGTCTTCTCCTCGGCCTCATCATGGCAGTGTGTTTCTACGGCAACACTGCTCAGGAGACAGGTGGGTGCGATTATGCAGCAATGACTTAACTTCCTGCATACCGGCACATAAAGGATCATGGCATACGTGCCCCTCGGTCCGACATCACAGCCAGAACATCTGTAAAACCAATTGGGTATTTAGTGTATACTAAGAAATGCATGTAGGTACACACACACACAGTGCATACGTGTGTGTGTGGTATGTCCTGCAGCTCAAGTTTATTGTCAACACGTACAGACTGAGCACTTTTACTAACCTTGCACAGGAATGTGTTTTTCTGCCGAGCACATGGATACGATGCATTTACTGATTCACAAGGTTGTTGAGTTTTAATGGGTTTGATCAGCAGAGCCTGTGCAGAATAAATAAATAAACAATCCTTCATAGTTTTCTTATGATTTCCATATTTAAACAAAAGCCCTCGAAACCTAATTACATCCTGGAGATTTGTCTTCAAAGGTAAAGGATTACATTGAGTTACCGAAGACACTTTGAGTATCAAGCACTCGCCAGTTAATGTTGAACATGACCACAACATGATGAAATGAAAGCCCTTTTTAATACAGACTTTCATCTTCCTGTTTCCAATGATTGACATTACATCATCAGTCTCAGTTTTCTCCAACAACACAAAGTTTCCTGTTTGGATCTGATTAACCTGAGCTATGTTTGTGGTCTTGTGCCAGTTTGAGTCTCCTCCAACAGGAAACTCTGTAGATTTTAATCTCTTATTTAAAGTAATTACACATCTTAAGAAAGCTATGAAGGTAAATGGGTGTAAGGTTTGTCCAAGATGAGGTGGTGATAGCCTGCGGTGAGCAGCAGAGGAGATGTCAAAGGAAAGGTAGGGTTGGATCAGCACTCTGTCCATCTTCTGCTTCTTCCATCACCACTTTCTGAAGAAAATGAGCACCAGCTGTGAGCAACGCCACTTTCTGTTTCAATTTTCCGCACGCTTCCAACTGTCCACCTGAAGGTAAGTGCTTCCAGTGCGGATCCCTGCTCCTGTCCAGGAACCACCCACAACCTGAGAACCTGTTTTTCCTCTGGCTTGCCCACGGGAGCCGCCTCCACCTCCTGTATCTGCAGATCATCACGCTCACGCCTTTTCCCCCTTTGGCTGGCACACTTTCTCAGAGCCCAGAGCTGCTTCACTATTTAGAGCTTTCCTTGTGGCGCCCTGTGGCGTATTATCTCCAAGACCTCTCCATGATCTGACCACCTTCCCCTCTCAGTCTGCATACAAGAAGCCGTGGCCGATATCGTCTTCTTGGTTGACGGGTCGTGGAGCATCGGCAGCCAGAACTTCGAGCAGATCCGTCTGTTTCTGAACACCCTGGTCAGCAGCTTCGACGTCGGACCTGAAGACGTCCGCATCGGCCTGGTCCAGTACAGCACCACTCCACGCACCGAGTTCCTGCTCAACTCCCATCAGAACAAGGAGGAAATACTCGAGTACATCAGCGAGTTACCTTACATGGGTGGAGGCACCCACACGGGACTGGGCCTGGACTTCATGCTGAAGGAGCACTTTGTGGCGGCAGCTGGAAGCCGAGCTGCTGAGGGCGTACCCCAGATCGCCGTGGTGATCACTGACGGCAAATCGCAAGACAACGTGGAGTCGCACGCCCAGGATCTGAAGAGGAGCGGGATCGTTTTGTATGCGATCGGAATCAAGGACGCGGACGAAGACCAGCTGAAAGAGATAGCCAACGAGCCGCACAGCCAGCACGTCTACAGCGTGTCTGATTTCGCAGCTCTGCAGGGAATTTCTCAGAGCATCATCCAGACACTGTGCACGACTGTAGAGGAAGCCAAACGACAACTCCTGCAGTTGTCCCAAGGTAATATTTGTCCTACCACACAGCTGGTGGTGGCGATCTGACCTCAGTATCATTTACATTCAATGGCAGAGCAAAGTACTTTTGTTTTTCTGGGAAATTTCAACATCCAACACAATTCACTGACGTTGACCAGGGCCAGTAGCATATCCTGAGCCTCTGATCATCTACCTGTTCCCAGATTGTTAATGGAAATAGAGATATTAACAGCTTTTATCATGTTTTTATTCTTCATGACACTGGTGGCAGTAAGGTTTGTGGGTTTCTATCTATTTATAGAAATGCTGTGTCCTTCAGTTCAGTTCGTATCTAGTAGTTTTTAAAGCAGGCAGTGGATTTGATGCCTTGACTGAAAGAATAACAACAGTTTTCAAGTCTTTCCATAGCCCAACAACACAGACTTACATGATATATTGTACACAAACATACTTACATAGACACATTCCTCTTGTTGTCGCTCTGAGTTCTGACTTTCCTTTTCCTCCTGTCCAGAATGTGCCAAAGCCACCGTGGCCGACATCGTCTTCCTGGTCGATGGCTCCTCCAGCATCGGTCCAGCAAACTTCGAAGCGGGCAAGAAATTCCTCCACAGTGTCGTCTCAGGCCTCGACATCGGCGCTGACAAAGTTCGGGTCGGCTTGGCGCAGTACAGTAACGACCCCTACCAGGAGTTCCTGCTGAAGGACCACATGGACAAGCAGACCCTGCTGAATGAGATAGACACACTGCCCTACCGAACAGGAGGCACAGAAACAGGCAAAGCCATCAACTTCCTCGTGGACACGTACTTTACGGAGCAGGCCGGCAGCCGAGCCAACCAGCGAGTGCCTCAGATCGCCGTGATCATCACCGATGGTGACTCCACAGATGATGTGGATGAGCCCGCCCGGCGCCTGAAGACGCACGGAGTCATTGTGTTTGCCATCGGAGTGGGAAGCGCAAACCAGAAGGAGCTCCAGTCCATTGCCAGCCGGCCTTCAGAGCGCTTCATGTTCATGATCAACAGCTACCAAGCTCTGTTGGCCCTGACAGAGGGTCTGCTGAAAACTGTGTGTGTCTCCATGGACGATCAGAGGCAAGGTGAGGCAAAGGATGGTGTTTATCATGCATTCAAATACAAGAATAGATGAAAACAGCCCAAATATCTAACTGTAAAAACCCTTGACTCTACTTGTTGATGTACTTCAGGTCTTAAACCTGCAGCAGAGACTCCTATTACAGAAATCCAAACGATCCTTTTACCTGAGGACAAATCCTTTTCCATGTGATATTTTAAAAAACACCGGCTTGTAGACATAACACATGATGTTTTGTAAGAAGTAACCTAACACAGCTTCATAACATCAACAGACAGAGGTTGTTTGGGGCATGGGGACAAACAGTGGTGAACTCATAAACTCACTTATCCAATAGGCTTTATCTTCCGGCAAAGTGCTGGTTCTGTTGAAGATGTTCAACCTGAATCGTGGTGCTTTGCTATTTAGAAACTATATCTGTAGTTGTTTAATCCTGATTTAAGAATTATGGATTAATTTCAGAACAGGAAGCAAGTTTGCTTTCTTTTTCTGGGCAGGTTCACCTGACATAACAATACAAGTGATATCAGTTGTTTTGGTTTGTTTGTTTCAGCTCTGGCAGAGAAGTTTGCAGACATCTTCATCCTGGTGGACAGTGGCATAAATACAGCAGAGTTCCAGCAGGTCAGAAACATCCTGTTCCGACTGGTCAACCAGCTGAACATCGGAGCGAACGCCTACCGTCTTGGCTTGGCTCAGTATGGTCGAGATGTGAAGGTGGAATTTCTGCTCAATGCTTTTCAAACCAAAGATGAGACCTCCACTGGTGTTAAACGCTTCCGCCAGCGCCGGCTGCAGGCCAATGAACAACGGAACCTGGGCGGTGCCTTGGAGTACGCCAGGACTAACTTTTTCACCAGTGCCGCAGGAAGCCGGGCAGAGCAGGGGTACCGACAGTACTTGGTTGTTTTAGGTGGAAAGAATTCAGACGATTCTGTGGATATGCAGGCGCGTCAGATCAAATCAGAGGGAGTTACTGTGGTGGGAATGGGCATCAGTTCACAGGTGACTGAAATGCGTGTCGTAGCCACAGCTCCATACGCATACTATTCTATCAGCAACGCCGTACCTACACTGAAGACCATCTTTGAAACACAGGAACTGGATTCAACTCTTACAGGGGGTGAGACGCTTTTATTACTATTTTAATATTATTACAATATTATCAAACATAGATTTCTTGATGAATTGCTGATTTTGTCATTGGTATTCCTTTCACAGATTGCAAAGCAGCCAAATTTGCAGATATTGTTTTCATTGTTGATGAGTCGGGGAGCATTGGAACCCCAAACTTCCAGCTGATACGTACTTTCCTGCATTCGATCGTCAGCGGTTTGGAAATCGCCGCAAACAGAGTCCGAGTTGGAATCGTGATGTACAACGACAGGCCCACAGCGCAGGTCTACCTCGACAGCTTCAATGACAAGAAAGAGCTGCTGAATTTCATTAAAATCCTGCCTTACCATGGAGGAGGTACAAACACTGGAGCTGCGCTGACATTCGCCCGAGAGAGAGTTTTTACCAAGCTGAGAGGAAGCAGGAAAGATAAGGGCATCCAGCAGGTGGCGGTGGTGATCACAGACGGTGAATCCCAGGACTCCGTGGCCCAACCGGCAGCTGAACTCCGTCGGGCTGGTGTTACAGTTTACTCCCTAGGAGTCAAAGATGCTAACAAGGCCCAGCTGTTGGAGATGGCATCTCACCCCCCCAATAAACACATGTTCATTGTGGACAGTTTTGTGAAGCTGAAGTCTGTGGAGCAGAGTCTGCAGAAGGTTGTCTGCTCTGACATCTTGCGCCAAGCCATCTCCGTCAATACAAGAAGAACTGGCATCAAAGAAGGTATGAACCAGTGTTTATCCAGTTGTTGACTTGAACACACACAAATATAAATAAGCCTCACAAAATGTGTGTTAACAAGCATTTTAAGCAGAGTCTTTCATAAATTATCAGCGGATTGGTGAGAGAATTCACAATATTTATGTATTTCCTTTCCAGGCTGTGTTCAAACAGATGAAGCAGATATTTTCTTCCTTATTGATCATTCTGGAAGTATTTACCCCGCGGACTTCGAAGACATGAAGAAGTTTATTGTTGAGTTTCTTCACACATTCCGTATCGGGCCAGATCATGTCCGGGTGGGGCTGGCAAAATACGCGGATGACCCAGAACTGGAATTCGACCTGACGACCTACACTGATGCCAAGGCCCTGGAGAAAGCTGTGCTGGCAATCAAACAAGTGGGAGGTGGGACGGAGACAGGGAAAGCGCTGGAGTTCATGGGCCCGCTCTTTGACAGAGCAATGGCCTCTCGCGGGCACAAAGTCACAGAGTACCTGATCGTCATCACTGATGGGAAGTCCTCTGATGAGGTCATTGCTCCTGCAAGGACGCTGAGGTCGCAGGATGTCACCGTCTACGCCATCGGGGTGAAACAGGCAGATGTCGTTGAGCTGCAAGAGATTGCCGGCGATGCCAAAAGGACTTTCTTTGTGCATAATTTCGATGCCCTGAAGCCCATCAAGGACGACATCATCACAGATATCTGCACTACAGACGGTAAGGACAAACATAGTGGACTAGACTTTAACATGCATGCCTGCTGTATTGTAGTATATACGGCAGTTATAGCAACCGACAGTGGCACAAAGCAGGCAACAAAGTCTTTTGTTGGATGTCAATGTCTAACTAAAAGAATCCTGTAAATGCATGTTGTTTTCAGTTGTGTCTTGTCTACTGACATGTCTGTGCTAATGTATCCACAGCTTGCAAAGACATACCAGGAGACCTTATCTTTTTGATTGACATGTCTGGGAGCATCCACCCCACGGACTATACCAAAATGAAAGACTTCATGAAATCTGTAATCAAGAAGTCCGCCATCGGGCAGAACGAGGTGCATGTTGGTGTCATGCAGTTCAGCTCTAGCCAGAACCTGGAGTTCCCCCTCAACCAGTACTACAGCAGAGACGAAATGTCTAGTGCCATCGATCGCATGCAGCAGATAGGTGGGGGCACAAACACAGGTGCAGCCATCGCAGTTGTGAGCCAGTATTTTGCTGCAAACAGAGGAGGTCGTCCCAACCTGAAGCAGAGGCTGGTAGTGATAACAGACGGAGAGGCCCAGGACGAGGTCCGAGGTCCGGCTCTGGAGCTCAGAGGAGAAGGAGTGTTGGTCTACGCCATCGGGGTTGTGGATGCCAACACCACCCAGCTGCTGGAGATCAGTGGGTCGCCGGACAGGACGTACGCAGAGAGGGACTTCGATGCCCTGAAGGACTTGGAAGGCCAGCTGACCCTGGAGCTCTGTGAACCAGACAGAGGTGAGAGCAGGCTGGGACTGTCCCAGAATAACAATATACTTAAAAACAAAGAACAGTTCAGTGATGTAGAGTAAGAGTTTGTAAACCAGAAACAGAACAGAAATCTATAACTTTTATTATATGATACAAAAAACTCTTGAAGGACGACATTGGAAACCTTCAGTGGCACTGACCTTTGTTTGACTACAGTCCACAGTAGTACTAGTACTGTCAACAAAACCCAGTCTGTTGGATAGATTGGTTGAAAGTTTGCTAGTTAACGAGACTGCATATGTAAACCAGAACTTGGTATGTTAAAAATAATTTGTCCCTTTCATTTCCAACCAGAATGTAAGAAGATAGAAAAGGCTGATATCGTTTTCCTGGTGGACGGCTCGACAAGCATCACCCTGGAGAAGTTCAGAAGCATGAAGAAGTTCATGGCGGCCATGGTGAACCAAACCACGGTTGGAAAAGACCTGACGAGATTTGGAGTCATCATGTTCTCCACGGAGGCCAACTCTATCTTTACTTTGAAAGAGTACAGCACCAAACGAGAGGTTCTTCAAGCAATAGGAGGTCTGAGGTCGCCATACGGAGACACGTACACTGGAAAGGCCTTGTCATACTCCTTACCGTACTTTGATGCTGCCAACGGTGGACGGGCACACCTGCAGGTGCCTCAGATCCTCATGGTGATCACTGATGGTGATGCCACTGACCCCAACAATCTGGAAGAACCGTCCCTGGCGCTGCGAGACAAAGGCATCAACGTCTTCAGTATCGGAGTGGAAGGAGCGAACAAAGCCGAGCTTGAGATCATGGCCGGTGGTGAAAGTTCCAGGGTTTTCTTCGTGGACAATTTCGACGCCCTGGAGACTCTGCACAAGAATATTTCTCATGTTCTCTGCAATTCCACCAAGCCAGGTAAGAGGAAGCATCAGAGGACACAGGAGTTTTACATCTTCAAAGCTCAGATGCATCTGAAAGCAAACCCGTATTTCCTTACTTAGTCCTCACTGGAAGACTTAGAAGCACTGTTCTAGTCGGTGTTGGTGATTTTTGACCAAATATGGCATGATCTGAGATAGTAAAATGGTTTGGATCAGGGTTCAGTTCGTAGTAAGGTTGGTAACCTTAGCATTTCAGTGATATTGTCAAATATACAAGTTGCCTCCATGTCCCTCTACTCAACCTTCCTCTCTTTCTCCTTTGCAGTTTGTGAGAAGCAGAAGGCCGACCTGGTCTTCCTGCTCGATCAGTCCGGCAGCATCGGCCAAGGCGACTACAGCATCATGAAGAACTTCACAGCAGATCTGGTGAAGAGCTTCAACATCAGTGAAAGTTTGGTGCGTGTGGGAGTGGCTCAGTTCAGCGACGTCTTTAAGCCAGAGTTTTACCTCAACGACATGTACTCAGAGCAGGCCGTGACCAAGCGCATCTTAGATCTGCAGCAGCGCGGCGGAGGAACCAACATCGGAGCGGCTCTGGATAACATCAAGGAATATTTCACCATGGCACGGGGCAGCAGGAAATCTGAGGGGATCTCCCAGAATCTGGTGTTGATCACAGACGGCGAGTCGCAGGACGACGTGGAAGACGCGGCCGATCGTATCAGGGCTCTCGGGGTGGAGGTGTTTGTGATCGGCATCGGAGACGTCCACGACCTGCAGCTGCTGCAGATCACCGGCACCCCAGAGAGGCTGTTCACCGTGCAGAACTTTGGTAGCTTGGAAAAGATCAGGAAAAAGGTGCTGGACACCATCTGCAAATCCAAACCCGTCGACGAACAAGAATGTGAGTTCAACGTTGTGTCTCCAGCTCTCTGTCTGTCCCCCTGTGTCTCCAACATGTTCCTCTGTGTCTCTGACCACTAAAGGTAAAGACATGTTTGTGTTTCCCTTAGCTTCAGAATGTGCCATCAACATCGCCATTGGATTCGATATTTCTGAGCGAAGCGGAGCTCCCGGCGAGATGTTGATCAGCGGCCACTCCAAGCTCCAGACATTCCTGCCAGAGATCGCCCACTACATCTCGTCGGTACCCGGACTGTGCTGCGTCGGCCCCGCCCCCATCAAGACCAAAATCGGCTACCGGCTGGTGGGCCGCGATGGACGGACGCTGGAAGACTTCACGTTTGAGGGCTACAGTGAGGCGGTGGTGAGGAAGGTCATGACCTACGGTTTGACGGAGCCCACGTACTTCAACTCGGCCCTGCTGAAGTCCTTCGAGGAGAAGTTCAGGGTTCAGCACAGTGCAGGAGTGAAGGTGAGTCTGGGACGCACAACACAACGTCTGACATGTACACACTACAATCCCAGTCCAAAACTCTGTCCTGGGAGCTGCAGGGAAGTTGTGTGTTTGCTGTCCAACCCTGGCATTCCCATCACTTTGGTTCCCTTCGCTAAAAGACAATAGTTGTTTTTAATCTGGTAAAGTCTGCAACAGTTTGCTCAACAAATCTGGACTGGGTTGTTTTATTGTCATGAGAACACAACTTGTGTTAACCACAGATCTGATGCCAGTCATCTAACCAAAAACCCAAAGACTTTAGTACCAGAGAACAGGAAATGTTCAGATGTGTGAGTTTTCAGGACTGGTTTCTGCAGAATTCTCCTTGTGGTGTTCTGACAAAGTGCAGCTGCTTGTTAAATGTGGACAATTACTCTTGATTTGACCCAGTAAACGTCTTCACTGCTGTTAAATTCAGTGTGAAGTGAAGACATGTGATAGCAGGAAGGAGCTGCAGCTCAGCCAGGTGTTTAACTGTCTGAAGAGTTGCTTTTTCCTTCAAATAAATAGACGTGAGAATGAGACACGATGTTTTCTGACTCTGGATCAGTGAAGGAACATTACTCTTAATTGATCCCTAAATACTTTCAACTGGTCGTTTAAAAAAACTCTGGATCTCATTGAAGTTGAACTCGATGCCAAACCGCAAATGTGTTGTTGATGTAGAACCAAATAAACCATAACAAGTTCTGGAAAGTTGGTCAGTAGAGGAAGAGCCAAGACTCCGAGTTAACCAGAACAGATTTGTTCTTTACTCTGGTACAAACAACACAGAATATAAAGGACCAGATATTATATAACACGTCTAATGACCCGGTCCACCAGGTGCTGGTGATCTTCTCAGACGGACTCAATGAAGACGTGATGAGCCTGGAGCATCAGTCAGAGCTGCTGAGGAAGTCTGGTAGGAACAATACAATACAATGCAATGCAATGCAATACAATACAATACAATACAATGCAATACAACTTTATTTATCAGTTTTGCAACTACTATTTTAATACATACAGAAACAGCATACATGATCATATTATCCTATAAATGAATACATAGTTCCGACCGCCCAGAAGTCCGACCACTCATTTCTCCGACTACCCATTAATTGAGTTATTCTATAGATGGGAGGTTGGACTGATGGATGCAAAACTAAAGAAATGTACTTGTGCTGTTTTCTGTGTTGTGTGTCGTGCCCTCAGGCGTCAGCGCGCTGCTGGTCGTGGCTCTGGAGGGAGTGCGCGACACGGCTCAGCTGCAGATGGTGGAGTTTGGTCGCGGGTTCGGATACAAACTCCCTCTGAGCGTCGGCATGCCGAGCGTGGGCAGCACCATCCTCAAGCAGATCGTGAGTCACTGACATCCGGCTTCTTATCTGATACTAAAGACACCATTATTATTTCTGTTGATTTCACCCTAACATGTTGAGTCAGTTGGAGACTCCCCCTAGTGGTCGGGGGAGGAACTGCAGCTGCTGCAGCTTCATGTTTCAGGCTGGAAGTTGATTGTTTGTATCGACCGTTTCTTTTTTCTTCCAAAAAAACAAGATGCTACAGCTTTTCCATGCTGGATGGAGCCGGTCTTTGTGCTAAGCTAAGCTAAGCTACGCTACGCTAAGCTAATTAACCCTCCTAAGACATGACAACCTTGTCAACTCGTCTCTCAGGCTTTGTTCACACTGCCGCTCCAAATCCAGGTTTGAATTGTTGACAGTCTTAACAGCCAAAAACCACGAGAGATCAGATTTTTCCAAAACAGATTCAAAGCTCAGCATTCTGAGCTGTTAGTAGTTTCATTTACGTCACAGCTCCACATTCCGACTTGGGACATGAACCTCACAAGACACAGGGAATACGGAGCAGGTCTGAGTGGTTCAGCTGGTCTCAGATGGTTGGTGTCCACCAGCTCGACGCTCAGAGGTGAAGGTTTTCCTGTGCAGACAGGACCTGGAACCCTGAGGGAGCTGCTGCTGCTGCTGCTGCCGAGTCGGACTGTAGGAAACCTGCCAAAGCTTCATTACGTTAGAGAATCGGCTTCTGGCAAAGAGGAAATAAACAGAGTGGAGTCGAGTGAAGAGCAGGAGTCAGTGTTTACAGAGAGGAGACACACTGATGATCCAGATTAGTGTTGGACAGAAAGGAAGGACAACGTTGGAGGAGACGTTGGAGCTGGAGCTGCTCGGGTTGACGTCCTCTGTCTCTCTGCAGGACACCTAACGTCTCTGTCTCTCTGCAGGACACCTAACGTCCTCTGTCTCTCTGCAGGACACCTAACGTCTTCTGTCTCTCTGCAGGACACCTAACGTCCTCTGTCTCTCTGCAGGACACCTAACGTCCTCTGTCTCGTCTCTCTGCAGGACACCTAACGTCCTCTGTCTCTCTGCAGGACACCTAACGTCCTCTGTCTCTCTGCAGGACACCTAACGTCTTCTGTCTCTCTGCAGGACACCTAACGTCCTCTGTCTCTCTGCAGGACACCTAACGTCCTCTGTCTCTCTGCAGGACACCTAACGTCCTCTGTCTCTCTGCAGGACACCTAACGTCCTCTGTCTCTCTGCAGGACACCTAACGTCCTCTGTCTCTCTGCAGGACACCCAACGTCTTCTGTCTCTCTGCAGGACACCTAACGTCCTCTGTAACGTCCTCTATCTCGTCTCTCTGCAGGACACCTAACGTCCTCTGTCTCTCTGCAGGACACCTAACGTCCTCTGTCTCGTCTCTCTGCAGGACACCTGTCGTCTTCTGTAACGTCCTCTGTCTCGTCTCTCTGCAGGACACCTAATGTCCTCTGTCTCTCTGCAGGACACCTAACGTCTTCTGTCTCTCTGGAGGACACCTGTCGTCCTCTGTAACGTCCTCTGTCTCGTCTCTCTGCAGGACACCTAACGTCCTCTGTCTCTCTGCAGGACACCCAACGTCTTCTGTCTCTCTGCAGGACACCCAACGTCCTCTGTCTCTCTGCAGGACACCTAACGTCTTCTGTCTCTCTGCAGGACACCTAACGTCCTCTGTCTCGTCTCTCTGCAGGACACCGTCTCGGACAGGGAGTGCTGCAACGTCATGTGCAAGTGCTCGGGACACGAGGGCGTGCGGGGGTCCCGGGGCCCCCCGGGGACAAAGGTGACGGACGTTTACAAACCTTCAGACACTTTTAAACACGACGTCAGGAATGTTTAGGAAACCGAGTCGGAGCGCCGACTTTTCAAAATAAAACACGCGGAGACGTTTTGACCCGAAGGATCGAAGGTCAGGAGAAAGTTAACGATGTTTATCTCCATGGTGACGGAGACCAGATCAGAGAGGGTTAACGAGTACAAGTACTGTCATGTAGAAACACACAGGATCCTTCAAAATAAAAGTACTAAAGTAGGTAACACTTGAATTGACAGGCCGTTGATTATGTGATAATGTCAAGAAATAACAATTAATCAGTAGTGTCTAAAATTCCAGAAATCACAGTAAAAAACTTCAGCTTTGCCAAATAAAACTGATTGTCCTTGGCTATTTATTTACATCATTACAAATTATTAAATCAGGAAAGTGTTTCAAAACACTTTAATCAGTAGTATAAACTGTTGATATCACAGTAAAAGTACTTCCTGTGCCAAATAAAAGTGTCCAGTTATTTAATCAATGATTAAATCAGTGAAGTGTCTCCAGTTTTTACATGAGTTTCACAGTAAAAGTACTTCCTGTCACAAATAAAAGTATTTAATCAGTATTGAGTCTCTTTAATTTTAAACAGCAGTGATTTAATTAGAAGTGAATTCATCAGCAGTTTAATCAAACATCACAGTTACAAACAGAAATCATTAAAGTAGATTGTTTTTAATAGTTTTACATTCTAACATGTGCAGGATTTGTTGGTTCATAATAACAATTTATTTTATGATCCGATAATTAATCTGCACTTAGAAAACTGTTATTAATGAAACGTATAAAAACGGAGGAAGAATTCTTTAAATCAATAAAATATCTTTATTTATCTGGTTTTGTCACAATAACTGATTTCCTATAATATTCTCCAAAGAGCATCTCTAGCTGATGAATGATTTATTAATGAAACATAGTATTTAGTCAGTGTTTTCTAATCAGTGTGAACCTCGTTGTGTTGCAGGGCGTCTCTGGACAGAAGGGTTACCCCGGGTTCCCTGGAGAAGAGGGCGTGGCCGTAAGTCATTCACTCATTCACTCATTCATTCATTCATTCAAACACGTCCGTGGTTACCGTGGTGACGTCTCATCTTCTCTCTCTCCGGGCTGCAGGGCGAGCGAGGCCCTCCGGGACCCAGCGGTCCTCAGGGAGCGCAGGGATGCGCCGGCATCCGAGGACCCAAGGTAGGAGAGGATGTACTTTACTGGAGAACTGTCAGAAAATCCTTGGTCTTATGTTTACACTGCAAAAACTCTAAGAATATTTGTCTCATTTCAGTCAAAACTAAACTCTTTCCACTTAAAATCAGACTCATCGCCTAAAAATTAACTTGTTTTCAGATCATTTTCACTTGAAATCAGTACAAAATTCTGCCAGTG
>CM064894.1:1452500-1504334 GCA_030347415.2 Decapterus maruadsi
CTGCTATGACTATAGGGGTTATGGTGATGGGACAATCTGACAAAATGTTGAACTATCCCTTTAAAAAAAATACAATAAATGCCTAAATTAACTTAAATACAACGTGCAACAGGTAAAATGAGTATATTTCTATGTTTTTTCTTCTCTATTTTGCGTCTTTTAATGTTTTCGTGCCTTCTTTGCGCCGTTGAAGATGCTCTAACACACGTCTCTCTGCAGGGTCGACCCGGCGCTCCAGGAGAGCCCGGGGTGCCAGGCAGCCCAGGTGCCTCTGGTCCACAGGTGAGTCCAGAGTCTCTTCAGTGACGACGTTTAGGCTCCGTGCAGCAAGAATGAGCCTGGGAACGTGTTATTCCCAATGTTTCGACTGCATGTGAACGCAGTCGTCGTCTTTGACTTTAACGAGTTTGTGGTTTTGTGTCCTTCAGGGTCAGAGAGGAGTCCGCGGGTCACCTGGACCCAGAGGGATCCCTGGACCTCCTGGACCTCAGGTCGGTGTCGCCTCCTCCTGTTTAACTGCTGCGACTCAAACTAAACCCTTTGTTCCAGTTTTTCTGAATCTAAAGTTTCAGTTTGTTTTTTCACCAGACACACGACTGCGACGACGTGTTTGTGTAATAATTTCTGTTAAACAACTACACACTTATATAGAATAAATACACACTATGACTCATCAGTTAAACATTAAATACTGAACTCACTGTTTAAATCATCTATCACGTCTCATTTATAAACAGTTATGAATGTTTAATGAGCTCATCTGCAATAAAACATCTCTATCAACGTTCATCTAAACAGTTTGTTCATCATTTACTGACAATTTATAAACAATAGATTTAAATATGACGAGTCATCGTTTATTAATCATGACATCACAGTATAGATGAGCTCATTAATCCAGACTTAAACATTAATAAATAAGTTAGAAGCAGTGAAAGAAGAATAATTAATAAATGAGCTAGAAGTGAAGGGAATAACAGTGTTGTTATTAATAAACAGTGTTTCTAACGGTTCTGCTTTTTACAGTAACAAGTAATCCAAAAAGTTACTGTTTCTCCCGTTAAAACGCTGTTACTGTTACTGACAATAAAAGTTAGTAACAGGTGATAAAATAGTAACACACCTGTTTAAATTATAACACAATAGATACATTTCCTGGTAATTACTTACTTTTATATGTAGTAATTAATTTAATAACTACTTTTGGGGAAAGTAACTAGTAACTAATCACTTTTTTAAAGTAACGTC
This sequence comes from Decapterus maruadsi, assembly GCA_030347415.2. NCBI lineage: Eukaryota > Metazoa > Chordata > Actinopteri > Carangiformes > Carangidae > Decapterus > Decapterus maruadsi. The sequence continues at coordinate 1,453,749 of CM064894.1, forward strand.
CGCAACACTTTTAGATTAAAAGTGTCAAAGCCTCTGTGATGTCACTCGTTGAAGTTTGATGGATACCATATTTGGAGGAGGGGGCGGGGCTACGGAGGAATGAGGGGGGCGGGGCTTAAAACAAAAAACACTTCTCAAGGTGCTGCTCTTCTTCTCTGACTCTGTTGTTTGTTTGTTTGTTTGTTTGTTTGTTTGTTTGTTTGTTTGTTGACCTGCAGGGAGCACCAGGATCGCCCGGAGGTCCAGGATCAGCCGGACGCCGCGGCGCCAACGGACAGAAGGTGTGTGACGTTATTACATCATCACTTTACTTTGATCCAAGAAAACAGGAAATCTGATGTTCACAAGATGTAATGTAATATAATACAATATAATATGATATAATATTAGGGCTGACCTCCAATAGTCGCTGATTCGACGATTCGATTCGGAGAGGTCTGATTCGACTATGAACCTCGTAGTCGAATCATACCATTCTGACTATATGGGGGCGCCCACGGCTGCTGAGCATCAATTGTTGCACAGAATGTGTTTTTTTTTTCATTATAAAAAGCCTATTTTGATACAAAATCTGAGTACTTTCTGTTACTAAAGCATTCAAAATGATGTGTGCGTTTAAACGGTAGTTTTAGCTTCTTACTATGTGTTAATAAATCACCCACTGCAGTTCAAATGCGCGGAGGTGAGCAGCACGCAGGCAGAGCGATACCGCTCTGCTCTGCACACAGGACCGTCAACGTCACGGTGAAGTCACTGCAGACGCTCACTGAGCGGCAGAAAGAGGAGGCAGAGCCGCCAAAGTTTAAAATCAAGTATAATCAAGGCAATTTTCTCCGAGCCCACAGCACAGGCTACCGGTCTGACATCTAACTTTGTCAGCATGCAGGTTACATACGGAGGATGCGGACTTTGACCAGGTTGCATTCAAGATCCTGCTTTCAACCACGGAAATTGGAAATCTCGAGCTGTAATTGTTTTTTCGATCGATCAGCTGTGTTTACCGTTTCATGTGTCGTAGTTCTGATGTTTAGACAGAATAATTAGTTATCTAACACATCCTAAAGTTTGACATGTCAAGAGTTTTTCAGAAGAGGATCTCGTTTTTTGCGACTTCCGAGTTGTCATGAACGCACCATTAGCGCAGCTGTGATCTCGTCCCTCTGCAGCCTGTCTGTCTCTCTGCCGGTGTCGCGGTCACAGTGTATATTGATTAAGATTAAAACACACAACGTAATGTACGGATTGTTGAGTCCTTGTGACCTCTGTTTGTTTTGTTTTACCCATGGATGTATTGGTTTTACCCGGTTTATCTGTGAAACGGGAAAAAGTTGCAAATAAGATCTTGCTGCTATGTAAAAAAAATAAAATAAAGGTTCGACTATTAGTCGACTACGGCAAAATCTGACGAATCAGATTCGACTATGAAAATCCTTAGTCGAAAACAGCCCTATATAATATAATATAATCTTATGTAATATAATGTACTATGTTAACGACCTGTTGTTGTTGTTAAAGGGTCAACCAGGTGATCCCGGCGATAAAGGTGCTGTAGGATCTTTGGGACCCCGAGGCGTTCCGGTGAGTAGGTGAACATCTGCTCTGTGTTTACTGTTGAATATAAACTGTGTATCTAATGTAAACATTGTGTGTGTGTGTGTGTGTGTGTGTGTGTGTCTCAGGGTCAGGACGGTAGAGACGGATATGGACCTGCAGGACCTAAAGGAATCAAGGTACAAAAACTGTTTGATGTTGATTTAGTAGAAAACTGATGGTATTTCTCTGTCTCTAACACTCTGTCTCTCTCTCTACAGGGAGATCCTGGTTTCCCTGGTTACCCCGGTCTCATGGTGAGTGTCCACATCACCCGTTGTCTCACTCATCACCACTTCCTCCATTGATAATGCTCCTTTTATTCTGAAAATCTTCCTCTGGCTTCCTCGGAAATTATTGACCAGTTTTTTTCCCAGTAATGAAAAATAGCCCAATGTGAGAGGCTTTTATTTTGAAAGACTTAAGAGGAAGTGCTGAAGTAAAGAGCTGCTGGTGTCTGTCCTCAGGGTGAGAACGGTCTGGCGGGACCTAAAGGACTACCAGGACGTAAAGGGAACCCAGGTCGAGGGGTGAGAGACGAGTCGACCGACCTGACGCTTTCATTTATTACCTTTAACGAGTCATTTAACGACTTTCTGTTTCTTCACTCATTCATTTTTCTTTTTCTGGCTCCCGTTCGACGCAGGGGAACTCAGGTCTGACCGGAGAGTCGGGAGTGAGCGGAGATCCAGGTTACGCAGGACACAGGGTGAGTCGGAGAACAGGCGTCATCGTCATCTCCAAATTAAACTTTTCTTTTGAAATTTCACCTCTATCTCTACAGTTGTTGTGTTTGTTCTTTAGCCTGAAACTAAAAACTGATTAGGACAAAAAAAAGGTGCGTTTGTCACATGATACCACCTGAGGGATGATGATGATGATGGTGTGATCTTCCTCCTCAGGGCTCCAGAGGTCCACCTGGAGGACGGGGAATGACGGTGAGTCCAGTTTATACTGAGTTTGTGGACAGAGACGTCACGAGACATGAGACGCTGATCTGAGTGTTTTAACTCTGTGTCCTCTGTGTCCTCAGGAGTGTCAGCTGATCACCTACATCAGAGACAACTGTGGTACGACAACAACAACAACAAAACACTCAAATTCATCAATTTATTTTATTAGAGGATAATCCAGTGTAAATGTTCCTGTGTCTCATGACATCACTTCCTGTAAATTGATCTCATCCCTCTCTCTTTCTCTTCACAGCCTGTTCCATTGGTGAGTATCAACAGGACAGTATAAGACAATACAGGACAATACCAGACAGGAAGGGCCAATACAGACCAATACAGGACAAGATAGGACAATACCGGACAGTAGAAGATGATACAAGACAATACAGGACAGTAGAGGACAATCCAGGACAATAAAGAACAATAAAGGACAGTACCAGATAGTGGAGGCCAATACAGGATGAGATAGGACGGTAGAAGACAATTCAGAACAGTAGAAGACAATACAGGACAATACCAGACCAGAGAGGCCGATACAGGACTATACCTGACAGTAGAGGAAAATCCAGGACAATACTGGATAGTGGAGGACAATTCAGGACATGATAGGACAGTAGAGGAAAATCTACAACAGTTGAGGACAATACAGGACAAGATTAGGCAGTATAGACCATACCAGACAATACAGGACGAGATAGGACGAGATAGGACAAGACTGGACAGTGGAGGACAATCCAGGACAGTTGAGGCCAATACAGGATGACAATACCGATAGAGGAAAATAGTGGACAGTAGAGGACAATCCAGGGCAAGCTTAGACAGTAGAGACAATCCACAGTAAAGGACAATTCTGGACAGAAGACAATACTGTAGGACAAGATCAGACGGACCATTAGACCATACAGACAAAATACAGAGAGGACAATCCAGGACAATGTAGAACAGGACAATAACAGATATCTGAGATAGGACAGTCCAGAACAGTAGAAGACAATACAGGACAATACCAGACCAGAGAGGCCGATACAGGACTATATCTGACAGTAGAGGACAATACAGGACAAGATTAGGCAGTATAGACCATACCAGACAATACAGGACAATACTGGATAGTGGAGGACAATTCAGGACACGATAGGACAGTAGAGGAAAATCTAGAACAGTTGAGGACAAGTATAGACAGTATAGACCATACCAGACAATACAGGACGAGATAGGACAAGACTGGACAATACCAGATAGTAGAGGACAATCTAGGACAGTTGAGGCCAATACAGGACGAGAAAGGGCAGTAAAAGACAATACCGGAAAGTAGAGGAAAATAGTGGACAGTAGAGGACAATCCAGGACAATGTAGAACAGTAAAGGACAATAACAGATAGTGGAGGCCAATACAGGATGAGATAGGACGGTAGAAGACAATCCAGAACAGTAGAAGACAATACAGGACAATACCAGACCAGAAAGGCCGATACAGGACTATATCTGACAGTAGAGGACAATACAGGACAAGATTAGGCAGTATAGACCATACAGGACAATACAGGACGAGATAGGACAAGACTGGACAATACCAGATAGTAGAGGACAATCCAGGACAGTTGAGGCCAATACAGGACGAGAAAGGGCAGTAAAAGACCGGAAAGTAGAGGAAAATAGTGGACAGTAGAGGACAATCCAGGACAAGCTTAGACAGTAGAGACCATACTGGTCAATACAGGATGAGATAGGACAGTAAAGGACAATTCTGGACAGTAGAGGACAATACTGGACAGTAGAGGACATGACAGGACAAGATTAGACAGTAGAGGCCAATACAGGATGAGATATGGCAGAAGGGGCCAATCCAGGACAATACCGGACGGTAGAGGACAATCCAGGACAAGATTAGGCAGTATAGACCATACCAGACAATACAGGACAATACCGGATAGTGGAGGACAATTCAGGACACGATAGGACAGTAGAGGAAAATCTAGAACAGTTGAGGACAAGTATAGACAGTATAGACCATACCAGACAATACAGGACGAGATAGGACAAGACTGGACAGTAGAGGACAATCCAGGACAGTTGAGGCCAATACAGGACGAGTAAAAGACAACACCGGAAGTAGAGGAAAATAGTGGACAGTAGAGGACAATCCAGGACAAGCTTAGACAGTAGAGACCATACTGCTCAATACAGGATGAGATAGGACAGTAAAGGACAATTCTGGACAGTAGAGGACAATACTGTACAATACAGGACAAGATCAGACGGACCATTAGACCATACCGGTCAATACAGGACAAAATACCGGACAGTAGAGGCCAAAGCAGGACAAGGTAGGACAGTAGAGGTCAATAGATCCGTCTCCTCTCCAGAGAGTGAAGAAGTCCATGATGGTCCCGGTTCTGGTCCCGGTCTCCCATCCTCATCAATGACATTGGACCGGAGAGTGAACTGGGACACAACCCAAATGTTGTCCAAACATCTGTTCTCCTTTCTGTCCCGTCCCCTCAACACGGCATCTCTCTTGTGTTGTCCAGGTCGGTCTGCCTGCCCGGCCGTCCCCACGGAGCTTGTCTTCGGTCTGGACATGTCCGAGGACGTGACCGCGGCCGCCTTCGAGAAGCAGCGTTCCGCTCTCCTGTCCCTGCTGGAGGGCATCACCGTCTCCGAGAGCAACTGTCCCACCGGCGCCCGGGTCGCCGTGGTCGGCTACAACGCCAACACCAAGTACCTGATCCGTTTCCAGGACTACCACCGCAAGAAGCAGCTGATGGAGTCCGTGAGGAACATCGCCCTGGAGCGCACCAGCAACCGCCGCCAGCTCGCCGCCGCCATGCGCTTCGTGGGTCAGAACGTCTTCAAGCGCGTCCGAGCGGGGATGATGATGAGGAAGGTGGCCGTGTTCTTCTCTGGTGGACCAACCCAGGACGTCAACGACTTGGTCACCTCCGTCATGGAGTACCGGGCCCTCAACATCGTCCCGGCTGTCATCTCTCTGAAGAACACGCCTGCGATTGGTCGAGCCATGGAGGTAGGGGGTGGGAGAGGTTCTGCTTCTGTCTGGAGCTTAAACATCTGAAAAGTCCAAACATCTGGAGCAGATCTGAGAGCAGCTGTTTGTGGATCAGATCTCATGGTGTCAAACGTTCCTAAACAACAGACCAGGACCATCACGGTTACATGCTGTCATTCCGACATCCCACCATTTATACATACCACCATCCCAACATCCCACCATTTAGACATACCACCATTCCGACATCACACCAGTTAGACATCCCAACGTCCCACCATTTCGACATCCCACCATTCCAACATCCCACCATTTATACATACCACCATCCCAACATCCCACCATTTAGACATACCACCATTCCGACATCACACCAGTTAGACATCCCAACGTCCCACCATTTCGACATCCCACCATTCCAACATCCCACCATTTAGACATACCACCATTCCGACATCCCACCAGTTAGACATCCCAACGTCCCACCATTTCGACATCCCACCATTCCAACATCCCACCATTTAGACATCCCACCATTCCAACATCCCACCATTTCGACATCCCACCATTCCGACATCCCACCATTTAGACATCCCACCATTCCGACATCCCACCATTTAGACATCCCACCATTCCAACATCCCACCATTCCGACATCCCACCATTCCGACATCCCACCATTTAGACATCCCACCATTCCGACATCCCACCATTAAGACATCCCACCATTCCAACATCCCACCATTAAGACATCCCACCATTCCAACATCCCACCATTTAGACATTCCACCATTTCGACATCCCACCATTCCAACATCCCACCACTTAGACATCCCACTATTCCAACATCCCACCATTTAGATGTCCCACCATTCTGGTATCCCACCACTCTGACATCCCACCATTCCAACATCCCACCATTTAGACATCCCACCATTCCAACATCCCACCATTTAGACATTCCACCATTTCGACATCCCACCATTCCAACATCCCACCATTCCAACATCCCACCACTTAGACATCCCACTATTCCAACATCCCACCATTTAGATGTCCCACCATTCTGGCATCCCACCACTCTGACATCCCACCATTCCAACATCCCACCATTTAGACATCCCACCATTCCAAGATAATGCTATTCCGACATTCAAATGTCCTTCCTTCAACCAATCAGTTGAAGGCAGTCAGTTGACGTCACATCTTCTTGGATGTGGAGCCCCGGCTGAGGCGTTACCAAAGCAGTGCTGGCTACCAGGTACCAGGTGCTGCTGGAAAAGGGCCATAACAAACCAACTAGCTTGAACGTCCGGATGGTGGAGTTTGTGGTGGATCGTTAAAGGTTCATCAGCTTCATGTCAGAGAGCCGGTCTTCCCTGAGCTCTCTGAATCTGGCAGGACTCTGTTCAAGTCCTCTAGTTTTATTGTCTTTAGGTTCAAGTTCTTCTCTGCTTCCTCAGGTCGACGACTCAGGAAACTCCATCTACACGGTGCTGTCGAGGGACATGGCTACCGACCTGATGAAGGTGAAGACTTGTGCCATCTGCTACGGTGAGTCGGAGGGTTACGTTCATGTTGATATAAACCAACGCAGCTGAAGAAACAGACTCTGATCATCTTGACGCCTGTTGTTGTTGATGTTTTGTGCGTTCAGACCCGTGTCTGCGCTCGGAGCAGTGCTCCTTCATCCAGGAGCCTCTGCAGCCCCAGCAGGTGGACGTGGACCTGGCCGTGGTGCTGGACGGCTCCAGGGAGGTGCAGGCTGACGAGTTCGCCGGCGCTCAGCAGCTCCTGGGTTCGGTGGTGGAGCAGCTGGTGGTGAGCCAGCAGCCTCAACAGGCCTCCAACCAGGCCCGGGTGGCCGTGGTCCAGCAGAGCGGAGCCCAGACCCCCCAGCTGGAGTTTGGCTTCGCCACGTACCAGAACCGGGACTCGATGCGGAGCCACCTGGTCCAGAGGATGCGGCAGCGGGGCGGCTCCTCGGCGCTGGGCCAGACGCTGCAGTACACCCTGAGGGAGGTGCTGCGAGGCCCGGCCCGCAGGAAGAAGGTGCTGCTGGCCGTGGTGGGCACCGAGACGTCCTCCGCCGACCGGGCCCTGCTGCAGCGCGTCTCCCAGAAGGCCCAGTGCGAGGGCGTGGCGCTGTTCGTGGTGACGGTGGGCGACCGCTACAGCCGCACGCAGGCGGAGCAGCTGGCCAGCGCTCCGGTCCAGCAGCACCTGATCCACGTGGACCGGCTGAAGGCGGACGAGCAGGGCTACGTCCAGCGCTTCTTCAGGGTCTTCCTCAACGCCGTCCACAGTGAGGCCGCAACCCAGCACGTCAGCAACATCTGGACTCTGCTGTGACGCTGCTCTGACACATCTGTCCTGTTTGTTTCAGAGGGGGTCAACACCTACCCCCCTCCCTCTCTGAGGCAGACCTGCAGTCGACTCAGCGCTCAGGGGGGAGGACAGGAGGACGCCTTCATCAGCGGGTGAGTCATGTAGAAACGTCAGATAACCTTCTTGTTTCTCAAACTTTCGGGGCAGTGGCCATCACCTCTTAAAGGGATAGTTCAACATTTCGGCAAATTGGCCCATTGCCATAATCCCTATTCATTAGATTCACATGACGTCACTGTGTTTCTGCGCCGCCATATTTGTGTCCGAATCAGAGCATCTGGGCACAGACCACAGCGTCATGTCACCAGAACAAGTGGAGTAGTAGGAGGAAATCAGCAAGAAACCAAGAATTGATGTTATTTCAAAGATACCAGGATTATATTGAGCTGTTGGCTGTGATAGCAGTCGCCAAAGAAACCCCGGACTGCAGTTTTATTCCATCCTAAAAGACGTGAAATAGGCGGAATAAATGGTTGACTGCAGGCAGGGCCGACTGGGAGATATGCGAGGCCCAAGGCGAAGTAGCGCTCCCCAGCCCGTCACACCTACAGTACATGCCAATATAGTGTGTGTCTAAAAATTGTTGTAATTTCTTGTGTTGTACTACTTAAAACCTGACTACAAGGCCAAATAATAACAGACCTACAAAGTCCGTTGCGTAAAAAAGGTGACAAAGCCAAACCAATGTTGAAGATCCAGGGGTCCAGACTCCCCCGAGAAAATTTTTATGGTTTTAATATGCAAATTATGCTTTTTGGAGTGTTTTGACACTAGAATTTCTGTGTGCAAGTAGATACATGGCTCATGCTAGGCACATACTATCCATCCCAATTACAATCCCAGACATAGGTTATCCCAGATTCCCAGTTAAACAGAGAGCAAATCTCTCATTAGAAAAGACAGCTTTGAGAGAATAAGTGGGCTACACGTTTACATGTTTGAGTAAGAAAAGGGGGGAAATACTTTTTCACAGTAGCCTATTGTATGTAGCCTGGGGGTTGAAAATCACAGCCCATGAAAGGAGTGTGTTTCTCTTCTATAATACCATACACATTCTACATCACGTCTGGCACAGGCACAACTTTAATTCTGGGTGGACCGCAGCTGCAAATCCATGCAGCGAACAGAGCATGAAAAAACAAGCACGCCAATGCCAGGCCCGGGTGGCCGTGGTCCAGCGTGCATAAAGTGTGATCTTAATGCCCAGACCCGCTTTATCAAAGACTTGTCACCATAGTTTTCCGTGTTCCACATCCACCGATACATCAGATAACTTCCCACATGTTGTTTCAAAATACCTGTCCGACATGTTTATCACTCCCGTGCCGACCCCCTGGACTGTCAACTCCGCCTGTAACTTAGCGTATTGCTGCCTCTAGCGAGTGACAGAGTGCGAGGCACAGGGTTGCCAGATACTGTGGCAAATATCCCCCTTACTGGTTTCCTTCCAAATCGGGAGATAAACTGGAGAAATTACGGACCGTTTTTTCCCCTCTCCCGGTGCGAGGCCTCCACAGCGCGAGGCCCGAGGCGGTCGCCTCGTTTGCACCACCCTTGCGGCGGCCCTGACTGCAGGCAGTGATCAGTCGCAGCATGGGCTGTGACACAAAGAGTGGATTCGTTATTTTTTTTTAATAACATGGATATATTGAATTCTGCATTTTGATTATCCTACTTTCTTATTAATTACTCACTGATCCTGCATTTTGGGTGTTTTTATTTCTGTGTAACAGACCGTTGCTAAGTAAAACGGGCCGTTGCTAGGGACGCTGCTCTGATCAGCGGAGCAGGATTGTGTTTCATTTTTACCGTCATTAAACAGCTTCAGACTAATTGTGATGTTAAAACGACTTTAAGCTAGTCAGAGGGAGAGTGGAGGCTCTCTGCCTCCCAGGGTCTGGAACCAAACCTGCGATCAGAGTGACGGACCAGCAACCACAGCTGTGATCAGCTGTGATATCATCTGGTCTGTGACACCGTGAGTCTCTGACACATCTGTCCTGTTCTCTTATTACAGACAGGACTACATAAATGCGCACATCGTGACATTTACATGATAATTCATCGATCTATTTATTTATTATCAAGAACATGTTGAAAACAATTGCACACGAGTCGACCGGGAGGAGGCTGAGGAGCAAACAGCGCGGAGTGACCGGACCTCGGACTTTGATCAACATTACGTATCAAATGAATTAATTCACTCATAAACCATGTAATACGTGGGATAATGTAGAGTTAGTCTGTTGTTATGGAGACACAAACCCAGACAGGATGTATGAAACATGTCATTTTGTCAGGAAACTGTTATTTCCATCCTGTGGTTTACATCATGGATGTGGTTTACATGCTCTCATATGAGGAGAACTGTCAAATCGGACACAAATATGGCGGCGTTCACTTCGGCGTGACGTCAGTGCAACCCATGAATAGTCATAGCAGTAGGTTCGTTACCTTTAATTGTCAGTAAAGGTAACAAACCTAATGGGACAATTTGCTGAAATGTTGAACTATCCCTTTAACAGTGATGAGTTGAGTGTAACAGACATTTAACAGATGTGAAAAATGTTTGGTTTCTGTCTGAGCTCTGCAGCTTCTCTAACGGTCCCAACCTGCAGTCAAACAGCAGCAGACTGTGAGTGTGACCTGAGTGTGTGTTATTGTGAGTCCAGCCAGGGCGAAGTGGAGGTGGTGGGGGAGGAGGTGGGGGTGGTGCTGGAGGAGGTGCACGAGGAGGAGGAGGAGCGCTTCCAGGAGCAGAAAGGAAGACCGACTCAGACCGGCCAGCTGGACATCATCACGACGCTGAGCACAGTCGACGAGACGACCGTCCAGGGAGTTGATGGCAACGGTAGCCCACACACTGCGTCCAAAACACACACACACACACACACACACATTTCATGTTTTCATATCTGTGAGGATAAAACACACTGACTCCCCCGCTCCCCCTTCCCCCGATCCAGACCTGATTCTCATCTGAACCCTGAAACTAAAAAAAGTTGAATAAATAACTCGTCTCTGTAGAAACAAATATTTAGTTCAGAGACACTTCGTTAATCTCAGTGACCTGAAAACATCAGATTAACATCCACTGTTGCTCTACTGGAGCACAGGGACGTTTTTTGGTTAAAAAAACTGCAATTCCCCTTTAATCTGACGCAGAATAAATCTTCAGAAATTGAACCAATCAAAGTTCAGAATCCAAAGCGTCTGTTTCCTTGTGTTTCTCTTTAACTCGGTGTCTTTGAACTACACACTGATGACTCATCTGTGTCATGTGATCATCAGGCTGCATGTCACGGGCTCAACCAGCCCATAATAATCACAGTTTAATATCTGGATGTAGTTCCGCCCACTTCATCACCATCATCATCATATAATGATGTCTTCATTGCTGAGAGCTGATTGGGTCTGGGCTCGTGGCGGGAAAACATCCAGATATTAAAGACGCGTCCAGGAGCAGCAGCTCGTTACGTTTCCATGGTGATTCAATAATCGCACGCCAAATATTAGTTAATGTAACAAAATTATTGATTAGGACAATTTGATTTAATCAGATCAATAAACTGAAGAGAAGCTGCTGTGGACGCTGTGTGTGTAACATTAGTAAATGTGTGTGTAGTGTGTATTAAAGGGATACGCCAACTTTTTTTTTTCATGTCTTGCCTCACTCCCGAGTCCATGACCAGCAGATAGACACCATCCTTTCCACTGTGTGTGCAGTAACAAGGGAGATAGAGCCGTATTGCCGTAATTAGCTTAGCTCAAACACTGGAAGTGTAGTATGGGTAGTGTTAGCCTTAGCTTAGCTCAAACACTGGAAGTGTATGGGTAGTGTTAGCCTTAGCTTAGCTCAAACACTGGAAGTGTATGGGTAGTGTTAGCCTTAGCTTAGCTCAAACACTGGAAGTGTATGGGTAGTGTTAGCCTTAGCTTAGCTCAAACACTGGAAGTGTATGGGTAGTGTTAGCCTGCCTCCTACCTTAAGTAGCTAATTAGCTTAGCTCAAACACTGGAAGTGTATGGGTAGTGGTAGCCTGCCTCCTAGCTGAGCTGAAATCAGCATCAGAAGCTAATTTCATTTTAACTCTAAACTCTGTAAATATATCACTTTATCAACATTTCAAACATGTTTAGGTGAGAAAGTAGCCGTTTAGATCAGCAGTGTGTCGTTAATTTGTCTAAATACCAGCTGTTTACTATTCTGTTGGGACGAAACCGGCGCTACTCAAACTAGCCATGCAGTAGCCGTTGCACGGCTAGTTTGAGTAGCACCAACGCACTTCCTGTTACTTTCACAAAATAAAACACCCGTTGCCCTTTACATACAGAAAACCATGATGATAGAATTTGTGCTTTTACTTTGAAACAGGAAGCTAACCTACCCTCGATGTAGCTAGCTTGAACCAAAATAAACCGTCTTAGCTTGAACCCTCCGTTTTGACCGATCTCGTCCCGTTAGCGTTAGCATTTGACCGCTCAAGATGCCTTACTGGAGAGTTTTGTCAGCTCTGAGACGAAGATCGGCCGCCGGTTTCCGTTTAGAGTTGCTGAAGAGTTTCTCTGATGACTTTAGGTGGAGGCAGGCTAACACTACCCATACACTTCCAGTGTTTGAGCTAAGCTAATTAGCGGTGCGCCAGATCTACCCGTATCTCCCTCGTTACTGCACGCACAGTCAAAAGGATGGCGTCTATCTGCTGGTCATGGACTCAGGAGTGAGGCAAGACACGAATAAAAAAAATGTTGGCGTATCCCTTTAATGTGTGTGTAGTGTGTGTGTGTAACATTAGTTTCTGTGTAGAGTAGTGACAGTAGCTGTGTGTGTGTTCTGTTTCAGCCCGCTGTCAGCTGGACGTTGACACGGGGGTCCAGTGTGCGGACTATGTCCAAGCCTGGCACTATGACGCCCGTCTCGCTGCATGCTCTCAGTTCTGGTTTGGCGGTTGCGGCGGAAACGCCAACCGCTTTAACACGGAGCATGAATGTTTGTCCACCTGTGCCGTCCACAGTAAGTCCCGCCCCCTGCTGTGACTCCGCCCCCCCACCACCCCCCACCTCAGTGTCGTCTCTAACAGCTCCTCCGCTTCATGTCTGTCTGTTTGTGTTCTGGCTCCACCTCCATCGCCATGGCAGCAGGTGAACCAATGAAATACTAAACATGAGTTTAGCGGAAGTTTTCAGCGATGGAAAAACTTTTTTCTCTATTTTTTTTAAAGCCTTTTTCCAGAAATTTCACTAGTTTTTTCTAGATTTTTAAAAAACTTTTTTGTGAGAATTTCTTTTTCCCAAAAAAGAAATTTTTAGAGTTTTTGTAGAATTTTTTTTTTATTTTTAGAAATGTTACTTTTTTTCCATACATTTTTGTCAAAGAAATTTTTTGAGTTTTTGTAGATTTTTTTTTTTTTTTTACTTTTTATTTATATTTTATTTTTTTTAGAAATCATGTTACTTTTTTCCATAAATTTTTTTCAAAGAAATTTTTTGAGTTTTTGTAGATTTTTTTTTTTTACTTTTTATTTCTTTTTTATTTCTTTTAGAAATCATGTTACTTTTTTTCCATAAATTTTTTTCAAAGAAATTTTTTGAGTTTTTGTAGATTTCTTTTTTTTTACTTTTTATTTAATTTTTTTTTTTTTTTTTAAGTCTTACTTTTTTTCCATAAATTTTTTTTAAAGAAATTTTTTGAGTTTTTGTAGAATTTTTTTTAGAAATCTTACTTTTTTTCTAGTAATTTATAAACTTTTTTTTTTAGAATGTTCCTGGTACATAATCATTGCTGAGTCCTTCTGACCTCAGTTTGTTTTGATAGGCCAATACATGTTTTACCCGGTTTCCTTAACCACATTGAGAGAGCTTTGTTTTACGACTCAGTCAGAATTAAAGGGGCGTAGTGTAAATGCATACCCTCTAAATCCTGATTGACAGGTTCAGCTGTTTGATCCTCGAGGTTCAAACCGCTGCAGGTCGACGTGTCAGAGGTCGTAGAGATTGAACCTTCATTAGTTTTACAGTATGATCCAGCTCAGTGATGAAGATGAAGATGTTGATGATGCTGACGAGTGTGTTTCTCTCTGACAGAACCCGACATCCTGCCGCGGCCTCAGCTCCACACTTTTGGCACCATTGGTAAAAAAAAAAAATCTTTAAAAGTTTGTCATGTTTTAATATTCATGATGTGATTTATATATGCAAATTAGATTAAAACTAGTGTACACAGTGAGGACGAGGAGCAGAAACACTTGTAGCTAATACATTATTACTAATGAGTTCATTCATGTTTAAAGGGATAGTTCAACATTTAGTCAAATTGGCCCATTGCCATAATCCCTGTGGTCATAGCAGTAGGTTTGTTACCTTTAATTGTCGTTGCAAGCTCTGAGCAGCTCACGGCTCTGCTCCGCCGTTCTAAAAATAGCTTGCACCGACAATTAAAGGTAACAAACCTACTGCTATGACTATATATGGCAATGAGCCAATTTGACAAAATGTTGAACTATCACTTTAACTCTAGATTAATGAGCTCATTTTTACCCTTAAAGGACAATTCCAGCCAAATTCCTTTAATAAATGATGCCAAATGTCAGTAAGTGATGAATGAACAGTTTAAATAAAGATTCATACAGATGTTTTATGACAGATGAGCTCATTCAACATCCAGAACTGTGTTTATAAATGAGACGTTGATTGATTTTTAAACGTTGACTTCAGTATTTAATGTTAAACTGGTGACTCAGTTTCCCAGAATGCACCAGTCCTTGACCTGTTATGTGTCTGTCCAATCAGACGCGGCGTGCTCGCTGGGCCAGGACACCGGCGGCTGTCAGAACTACACCATGATGTGGTTCTTCGACACCGTGCAGAGCGAGTGTTCCCGCTTCTGGTACGGCGGCTGCGGCGGCAACGAGAACCGCTTCCTGACGCAGGAGGACTGCGAGAACCGCTGTCTGACCACGAGCCGGTGAAGAGTGAACGTACAAAAAGGACGAACGGACGAAGGACGCCGCAGAGACACGGGACCAGGAAACAAACGTCTTCAAGGGAAAAACGCCGCCGTGACCTTTTAAACCCGCGAAGAGGGCGGAGCCTCGGGTTTTTACTTCAACACGTCTTGTTTCCACCGGAGCTTCACTAGAAACTGATGGTGCTGATGTCATGAAGGGGAGGGGGGAGGGGGGGGAGGGAGGGGGAGGGGCTACTGAAGGAATTTACCAGAATATGCAAATGAGTTTATGTTAATGAGCTCGTTTCTCCAACACATTATGTTTTATGTTTTGTAACTGATTAGAAAAAAAAAGTTTAATTCTTAAAGTTTCAGGAAGTGAAGCGCAACTGTAAACAACAAACGCTCATCTTAGGCCACGCCCCCTCACGCAGAGCCACGCCCCCTCACACGGAGCCACGCCCCCTTTTTTGCTGTTGGATCTGAGGACGTGACCAAAAACCAAAAACCACCGCCGGTTCGATTCCCTCCCGCTGACGTTTGAAGATACTGAAACCACAAAGTCAATAACGCTGATTAATAAACGCATCGACATGACGGAATCTGGCGGCTAACGGCTAATGTCGTTATTTATTCATCAGTTTAATTGATTTAAAAAATAAATTGTAAATTTTTGAACGAACGGGTCTTCACGTCTTCACGTCTTCACAGGAATTAAGTCGGTGACTAAAACGGAACCCGTGGTTTTTGGCTACGTTAGCATTAGCAGCTGTTAGCAAACCAACGCCACGCTAAAGGTCGTTGCACACAGAGTCCGTTTTCTTTTTCTTTTTCGTCCGAAATTGACGCACGTTTAAACATAAATTCAACCATTCAATGTTTTGTCGACTCTGAAACGTTCACCTGTCATTAAAGGGACAGTTCAGCATTTTACCTTTAATTGGCGGTGCAAGCTATTTTTAGAACGGCAGAGCAGAGCCGTGAGCTGCTCAGAGCTACGCTGCGGAGGCTCATGGGATGCTCTTGACGTCCTTTCAGGGTCGGACGGACACATTTTCTTTTTATCTTTTTATATTTGGATAAGTGAGAGAAACCGTTAAGTCGTCCTCGCTGTGTTTGTGACGACTTTCGTCTTCCTGTACGAACAGAAAATAAAAACACGCGGTGATAAAACGCATCAGACTCAGTGTGTAACGACCTTCACCGCCTCCACCGTCCTTCTGTACAGGAAGTGGGCGGCTCCTGTTCACTGTTAGCTCCCTGATTGGCTGAAGGGGGTTAGAGACTCCGCCCCTCCGATGACAGAGGTGGGGGGGGGCGGGGCTTATTGCTAGCTTGCTGGCTAGTTAGTTAGCGTTCACATCATCAACGCAACGCGACACGACAACACACAGCAGCTTCAGAGAAGACGGTTCAGGCTGGTCACGTGACGTCTGCTTCAGTCTGAGCCTCAGAAGGCGTCGAGCGTTGGTTCCCATCAGCCTCGGTGTCGCCGTCGTCATGACGACTCCTGGTGCTTCATGTAAAACAATAAAAGAATAAAAGAAAGACTGTGTGTGTGTGTGTTTCTGTGTGTGTGTGTCTGTGTGTTGAAACAGTGCGACTGTAAATCAGACTCTGGTCTCGTCCAGATGTTTTCTATCCTGGTGACAGATGTTCTCGGAGCATAAATCGCTGCCGTCAGATTCACCACGACTGGTTTTTATCATCTCTTTAAAAAAAAACTAAACAAAGGATCGTTGAGAGAAACAAACAACAGAGACGTGATGCGTAGCCTACAGGTCAAAGGTCAAAGGTCAAAGGTCGAGGTCAGTCTGACCTCACAGAGAAGATAATCAACTCAAACATTAATATTCATCACAATCAAACTGTTTAATCTCTGATTGGCAGAGATGGACAGAGTACTCCACCCCAGTACTTGAGTAAGAGTACAAATACTACTAATAATTAATACTCTAATTAATAATTAATTTACAACTTACAAGTAGAAGTAGTTCAGTCGACATGTTACTCCAGTAAGAGTAAAAAAGTACTTGCTTTTAAAGGTACTTAAGTATCCAAAAGTACACAGTAACACTTAATAACAATAAGGGTCCCTTAATTAGCATCAGTTAGTACATTATTAATGCATTAAATAACTGTTTACAGACATATTAACAATGATTATTATGTACATTAATGTAACCTAGTAGTAAGCAGGTAATTAATGTTTACTACTCAAAGTTAATTCATACATTTAAAAGTTGAATAATGTAGTTATCATTACTGTATGTCTGCATTAATCAGCATTAATTAACACATTAGTACATTATTGATGCTTAATAATGTACTACAGTAATTAACGTTAATTAAGGGACCCTTATTGTAAAGTGTTACCAAATTTACTTGAAGTAAAAATAAGAGTAAATGTCTTATTTCTCACATCAATGAATTAACTCTTTGAAAGCAGCTGATGAGCTGCTTTTAGGGTCAGGGTTTCCTTCTCTGACAAACAGCTGCTGTCCAATAGGAGTTTAGAAAAAAACAACAACCTGAAAGTAACGAGTACTTTTCAGCTTCCTAAAAGGAGTAAAAGTAAAAATATTTGTCTTGTAAATGTATTCAAGTAAAGAGTAATAAGTACCAAAGAAATCTAATACTCAAGTAAAGTACAAACCCTCTGGATAAGTGCAGTACTCCAGTAAATGTACTCTGTTACTGTCCATCACTGCTAATTGGTCATCGTTGGTCCTGGAGACGAGTCATTGATCAGCTGTTGATTGATTGATTGATTGATTATTAGTGTCGTGTATAAATAAGGAGTTGGACAGAGTTTCAAACACCAGTTTATTTATTTATTTACACAGCGTCACATGGTTCATCTGTGTCTCATCAAACTTTATATTACTCACATATTTAAAACAACGTTATGTACACAGGCTCCGCCCCCTCGCCGCCGCCACGGGTCACAGTCACCACCTCATCGTCACTCCTTCATTCACTCGTCATCGTCAACAGTTTATAAAACAATACTTCCAGATGATGATGTCATCACTGAGATGATGTCATCACTGAGACGTTTTCAGGTTCAACAAGAAAAAATAACTCACTATTATTTTGAAAGTGCAGATTTTCAAAAACATGATTTTGTTTTTTTAATGTTTTGGACTGTTTCGATATTTATACCTGAAAAAAAAAACTAAAACTAAAAGAAAATCGGAGCAACAATCTGAATCTGAGTTGAAGTCGGAGGAAGAGCGTCTTATTTTGAAACCACCAGACAGGAAGTGGCCTCCATGTTTGTTTGAGAACTGTCCAACACACACCAGCGTGTGTGTGTGTGCGTGTGTGTGTGTGTGTCCGTCCCGTCTTCACTTCCAGACTTTGACGATCCCGTCTCTGGACGACGTCACGATGAATCCCTGCGTCGTCTGGAAGGTGGCGATGTCAGTGATGATGTCATGGTGTCCGACAGGAAGCGACTCGGGGCCGCGGCGAGGAGAGTCCTCCACCACGCCGCTCTTCTGTTTGCTGTGGATCTCCTGCACACGCACACACACACACACACACACAGGGCACAGAGGCATGATGGGAAATGAAGTCCAGTCACAAACTAAATGTTGTAGTTTAACAGATTTCATTTTCTAACCAGATAAATATCTGAAGACTGAGTGAATTAAACCGCGGACCCTCATTGGACAAAACTTTGAAGCAAACACCAGAAAAACACAAATATTTGTTCTGAGACTGAAGAACGCGGTACTTCTTTAGTCATTTAGTAAACGTTCAAATTAGGGCCAATGGCGTGAATCTGTGGAAACGTTGTAGAGAAATTTCTGTGAAAAAAAAGTGGTAAAATTTCTCCAAACGTCTAAACATTGTTAGAAAAAGTGGTAAACACCCCCCCAAAAAAAAGTTTTTAAAAAGTTCTAGAAGAAAGTCGTAACATTTCTCTAAAACAATTCTGTAAAAAAGTGGTAACATTCCTCAAAACAGTGGTAAAATTTCTCTCTCTCTGCTCCACTGCTAAAAATGTCTCGAAAACAAAAAATCAAATACAAATTCACAAATTTCTCTCTCTTTCAAAAAAATCTTTAAGAAACTGCTAAAAATTTCTTGAAAACAAAACCAAAAAATTAAAAATAAAATAAAATTTCTAAAATTTCTCTCCCTTCCAAAAAAAGAAAAAAAAAGAAAAGAAACTGCTAAAAATGTCTGGAAAAAAAGAAAAGTTTGATAATTCTATAAAAAAAAGTGGTAAAATTTCAAGAAAAAGTTGGGGACTTCCTTCAACCCCACATTTTGAGAACCATTGGTGTAGAGTGAGTGTGTGTGAATAGTGTGCATAGTGTGTGTGTGTAGACGAGAGTGAGTTTGAGTGTGTAGTGTGTGTGTGTGTGTGTGTGTGTGTAGACCAGTGTGTATGTGTGTGTGTAGCCCAGAGTGTGTGTAGCCCAGAGTGAGTGTGTACCTGTACGACCTCGGTGCCCTCGATGATCTTCCTGCTGTACAGGACGGACATACAGTGAATAGCCATATAAGGAGATCCTCCACGCTATTAGATGTGCACCTCTTCTGGATACGCCAGGTCCCAG
Organism: Decapterus maruadsi; assembly: GCA_030347415.2. Classification (NCBI taxonomy): domain Eukaryota; kingdom Metazoa; phylum Chordata; class Actinopteri; order Carangiformes; family Carangidae; genus Decapterus; species Decapterus maruadsi. The sequence goes on from CM064894.1 coordinate 1,473,207, forward strand.
AACCTGAAGGCAGCGCGAGGCGTTCACAGGGAATCAGACTTTTCACTGCTATACTGAAGGTTGTGACGTGTTGTTGTTGTTGTTGTTGTTGTTGTTTACCTGATCCTCATGTCGGAGCCGGCCGTCAGCAGCAGAGGGTTCCCGTCGGCCGGGCTGCAGTAGATCCCGTGGACGCTGTGAGGAGACGGCTGCACACGCACACACACAGACCATCAATAATCAATCAATAATCAATAAACACGTGAATGAAAGTGCAGCTGTGTTGTGATGTCATTACCTGCATCTCAGAGAGGGGGGGGGCAGAACTCGCCCACAGGGTGAACTTCCTGTCTCCGGTCTCCATGTCCCACATGGACACCTCGTTGTTCCCCTGGACGGCTGCACAGACAGAGACAGACACAGACACAGACACAGAGAGGTGAGGAGGAGACGCCCGTCTGGCCATCACCTGCCCGTCTCCTAGGCAACGGGCTCTCGTCTCCTCTCACCTGCGATGACAGACGACTGGTAGAGCGGGTGCATGAGCAGCCGTCGGATCCGCGCCCGCGCCGGGTGGGAGTGGTTGGAGATGGGCAGCTGGAAGCGCATGTCCCAGCAGGCCATGGTGCCGCTGCTGGTGCCCAGGCACAGCCAGCACTGGTGCATGTCCACGGTGAAGGACGTGATGAGGCCCAGGCGCAGGTCGTGGCGCAGCGTCCAGGCGTTGGCGTTGGAGCGCAGGTCCCAGCCCACCAGCGAGCCGTTCACCGTGGCGTAGGCCAGGACCGACTGGGCGCCAGAGTTGAAGTGGTGGATGTCCACCGCACAGCCGTCCTCCTGCAGGTCCAGAGACCTGGGACGGGGGGGGGAATTTCCAGAGTTATTGGGCTTTTTATTCTGCTGTCCATCCAAAAAAGTACAATATCTGCCATAAAACGGTCAAAATTGGTCAGAAAGACAAAATACACTGCAAAAACTCAAAATCAAGCAAAGAATATTTGTCTTATTTCTTGTCAAAATGTCTCATTTCACTTGTTTCAAACTAATTTTCACTTGAAATAAGTAGAAAAATCTTCAATCTTCAAGTTTTTCTTTCTTATTACAAGCACAAAAAACCCCATTGTCAGATTTTTCTACTTATTTCAAGTGAAAATTAGTTTGAAACAAGTGAAATTTATCTGAAAACAAGTTGATTTTTAGGTGATGAGATCAGTTTTGACTAGAAATGAGACATTTTGACAAGAAATAAGACAAATATTCTTTCTTGATTTTGAGTTTTTGCAGTGTACAAAATACATCTATAGTCGGGTACATTTATGAAAAAAAAGCACCTAATCGTAAAAAAATTCTAACAAAAGGTTTCTCAGTAGTTTTTTATAGTATTAGATCCTTAATAACTAACTAAAAGTTTACCAAAGTTTGACACTAGAAAGGTGTCATTTTCAGGATGGCGTCCTAATGTAAATGTAATGGGTTGAAGCCCAGAGAGACGCTCCAGGTGAATAGGGTAAAAATTTTAACTAACAGGTATCACCATGAAACTTCACAAGTTTATCACTTACATTAAGACAAATATTTTTTGTATTACAAGTTTTGTCAAATTTTATGTTTAAATATGTAAATGAGGCAATAGCTAATTAAATATGCGCTAAATTGCATACTTTTCCAGAACTTTTCCAGATCCACTTCAGCAGCACTTCCACACACCAAACCTTCCAGTTTGATCATTTTCCATATTCTGAAGGTTTTTACAGAGGGGATTGTTGATATATCATTCACAGCCTCATTTATACAATATTTGAGTCCTGAAAACATGAGGAAACGTGATTTATTTAGGGCTGGTGACAGTATTTTCTCATTCACAAAGTGATAAAAAGAGATATCCAGAATCTCCTCAGTAAGACCTTCTGACTCTAATGTGTCAACAAAATAAAACTTTTGAAAGTGGCTTCATCCATTACATTTTTTGGATCTGGAAAAGTATGCAATTTAGCGCATATTTAATTAGTTATTGCCTCATTTACATATTTAAACAGAACATTTGACAAAACTTGTAATACAAAAAATATTTGTCTTAATGTAAGTGATAAACTTGTGAAGTTTCATGGTGATACAACTGTTTTCAGATAAAATTTTTTCCCTATTCACCTGAAATAAGTAGAAAAATCTTCAATCTTCAAGTTTTCAACCCATTACAAGCATTAGGACCCATTGAAAATTTTTCACTTATTTCAGTGTCAAATTTATCTGAAAACTAGTTGATTTTATTAAGGATCTAATTAGTTTTGAAAAGAGTTGAGAAACCTTTTGACAAGAAATAAGAAAATTTTTTCTCATTTTGAGTCATAAATGCACCCGACTAAAAATACAAAGTACATCTAATCAGTTATAGACTTGGTAGTTGTTCAAAAGCCTCTGTAGAGCAGGTCAGTACCGGGCGCCGCCTGCGGGGGGCGTGCTCCCTCTCTCTCACCTGGTCTGGAACGGCTGCACCTTGGGGGACTTGGGCGGTTTGTTGGCCTCGACCGCCAGCAGCTGGATGGAGCCGTTGTCCGAGGCGACCGCCAGGTAGTGCGAACCCTGGCAGAAGGTCAGCGTCTTCACGTGGCCGCCGATACGAGAGTAGGTCAACACGGACCTGACGCACACGGACACAACGGCTCCTCAGGTATTGATTATAGGTTATAGATTATAGGTTATAGATTCAGACAGACGTTGGTGCAACAGACAGAGAGAGAGATGACCTACAGCTCTGGGTGAACCTGAACGCAACACGACACGATAACACACTGCAGCTCAGGTGAAGTCTCATCATCAGACTCTCATTAAACTTCACTGATGGAGAAGAAGAAGAAGAAGAAGAAGATGAAGAAGAAGAAGAAGAAGAAGAAGAAGAAGAAGAAGAAGAAAGAAAAAGTAGAAAAAGAAGGAGGAAAAGAAGAAAGAAAAGGAGGAGGTGAAGAAGAAGGAGGAGGAGGAAGAGGAGGAAGGAAGAGGATGAAGAAGGAGGAGGAGGAGGAGGAAGAGGAGGTAGAAGGAGGAGGAGGAAGAGGAGGAAGGAAGAGGAGGAGGAGGAAGAGGAGGAAGGAAGGAGGAGGAGGAGGAAGAGGAGGAAGGAAGAGGAGGAGGAGGAAGAGGAGGAAGGAAGGAGGAGGAGGAGGAGGAGGAGGAGGAGGAGGAAGGAGGAGGAGGAGGAGGAAGAGGAGGAAGGAAGAGGAGGAGGAGGAAGAGGAGGAAGGAAGGAGGAGGAGGAGGAAGAGGAGGAGGAGGAAGGAGGAGAAGGAGGAAGGAGGAGGAAGAAGGAGGAGGAGGAAGAGGAGGAGGAGAAGGAAGGAAGAGGAGGAGGAGGAAGAGGAGGAAGGAAGGAGGAGGAGGAGGAAGGGGAGGAGGAAGGAGGAGGAGGAGGAAGAGGAGGAAGAAGGAGGAAGAGGAGGAGGAGGAGGAGGAAGGAAGAGGAGGAGGAAGAGGAAGGAGGAGGAGGAAGAGGAGGAAGAAGGAGGAGGAGGAGGAAGAGGAGGAAGAAGGAGGAAGAGGAGGAGGAAGAGGAGGAAGGAAGAGGAGGAGGAGGAGGAAGGAGGAGGAGGAAGAGGAGGAAGAAGGAGGAAGAGGAGGAGGAGGAGGAGGAAGGAAGAGGAGGAGGAGGAAGAGGAGGAGGAGGAGGAAGAGGAGGAGGAAGGAAGGAGGAGGAGGAGGAAGAGGAGGAGGAGGAAGGAGGAGGAAGAGGAGGAGGAGGAAGAGGAGGAGGAGGAGGAGAAGAAAGGCAGACGCTGCTTTGATCTAAATTCCAGATCATTTAAATGTAAAACTGGAACAAACCGGTTCTCAGCCAATCAGCATGACATCACAGACCTGCGTGGCGTGCCATCCCGTTGCCTAGCAGCCAGGCGTGACTCACCGGGTCGTGGTGGTCTTGCCCTCCATCTTCTGGCTGTCCCACACCTTCACCGTGCCGTCGTTGGACGCCGTGGCGAAGATGGCGTGTTCGTCGGAGACGCGGATCCTGTTGACGGCGGCCTTGTGCTCGTGCAGGTGCGCCACCAGCAGACCCTTGGGGTGCCAGCCTGAAAACGCAGCCGGTTAGCCGTTAGCGAGCGCTCGGCATCGTGGGTGAACGTGCGATGAGAGCGTGTGTGTAGAGTGTGTGTGGTCGTGGTTACCGGGCGGAGGCGGGCGGCTCTCCCACTCGGCGCTCTCCATCATCTGCTTGGCCATGCGCTCGGCGCTGCACTGCTCCCTCTTCTGCTGCACCAGCTGCTGCAGCTCCGCCTTGCACGTGTTGATGCGCCGCTGGTACGCCGGCCCGCTCGCCACCGACTGCAGCACCGGCACCGTGGCCGCCACCGCCGCCGCCGCGCTCTTCCTGATCTGACTGGACGGCCCGTCGGCGGCCTGGGGGCAGATTTATTATATAGGTTTATTTGTATCAGGGGGGGGGACAGTATTTACATTGATTATGACCATTATTTGTGACCCGATCCATCAAAATGAGTCACATTGACCCAAATGTCAAAGTTGAGATTTTGTTTCTGCATGGCATAATAAGGGCCTGAAATGTTTTAAAGACCTCTACAAGGATGGTATTTTCCGCAGCTTTACAGATCTCTCAAGTGAATTTCATCTCCCACCCTCTCATCTCTTTCGTTACTTCCAAATCAGACACTGTGCTAAAGCCTTGTTTCCAGCTTTTCCGTCTTTACCATCAAGCTTGCAGTGGGAGGAACTTCTAACCCATGACCCACTTCAGAAGTCACTCATCTCCAAAGTTTATAATGAAATCCTGTCTTTTGACGGTTCACCAGTTACCAAAGTCAAAACTGATTGGGAACAAGAACTGGGTCTACATCTAGGAGACGACTGGTGGGACACTGCTCTCAAGAAAATTTACACTAGTTCAGCCTGTGCTCGTCTCACACTTATACAATTTAAAGTTTTGTTTAGAGTCCATTATTCCAAAACTCGACTGTCACAAATCTACCCCAGTATCGCAGACATTTGTGACAAATGTCATGCTTCACCTTGCAATTTAACTCATATGTTTTATTCTTGTTCAAACTCTCGTTCTGGCAGAATTATTTTGATACCATGTCAAAAATACTTTCAATGTCCATAAAAATCTCCCCCCATGTCGCCATATTCGGGCTCCCAGAAGACCACAACCGGTTTACCTCTAACCAATTAGATGTTATAGCTTTTACTTCTTTACTGGCAAGACGCCATCTTCTTTTTCACTGGAAGTCAACGAAAGCTCCCTCCAGCACTCAGTGGCTCAACGACACCATGTCTTTTCTAAAGCTGGAGAAGATCAGATATTCATTGAAAGGAAATTCTGATAAATTTTATAATAAATGGCTTCCCTTTTTAACATTCTTTCGCTCTCTGCAGTCTATGCCTCCTGACTGATGGACCCCAACCCCTTCTCCTTTTTTTTTTTTTTTTTTTTTTTAATTTTATTTATTTATTTATTTTTTTTCTTCCCCCTTTAACTTTATCGTTACTATTATTTATTTGTTGTTGTTAATTTTATTTAATTTTTTTTTTTTTTTTTTTCACTCTCTCTCTTTTAGCTTTCCTTGTATTTTTGTTTAAACACCTATTATATACAAGAATCCTCAGTTATTTATTTACTTTTATTATTGCTTTTTTGTTTTTTAATTATTGCTGTTGTTGTTTCTGTTTGTACATTGTTTGTTTGCTGCCCTGTCGTGTTCCCGTTGGGCCGCAAATATAAAACGAGAAAACATTATAGGAGGCAGATTGAATGCTTTACTTTTCATTTCTCATGACGCACAGTGTTTTCTACTGTTTTCTACACAGACGTGATGTGATACCCAGTGAGATTGTGATATTGGTTTCTGTTTTAATGTGCCTTACCTCCTAATAAAAATATTAAAAAAAAAAAAAAAAAAAAGTTGAGATTTTGGTATCAATGGAAAGATTAGAAAATCAGCTTTAAAATGAAACTCTAGTCAAAGTCATACATGTTATGGTTTTTGAGATATGGTCATTTGAATTACGATCTCCTCCTCTCTTATTCCGTTCTAAAACCTGAGAAAATTCCATTCAAAGTTTTTGCCTTTGACTCTGGCGTCTGTTCCTGTACCACGTGTTGTCATCGATGCGCCATTCAATGACCCTCGGAAAGCAGAGAATCTCACCATTCACACGCTGTTTACAGCTCGTCTCTATCATAAACGGTTCAGACGTTGTGATGTTTTGTTGATGTTTTGTAAAACATGTGCAAGCGTTGCGTTGACCGCGACGTTCGGTTTAGCATTTAAGCTACGTTCGATTTAGCATCGTTGCTACATTCTGTTTAGCATCGGCGCTAGCTCTGTTAGCGTCGATGCTACTCGGTTTAGCATCTGTTTCTGTAGCCGTCCCTGCTTATCATAGAGGCACCATTCAATGACCGTCGGAAAGCGGAGAATCCAGCGAATCAGCTGCAGTTTACAGCTCGTCTCTATCATGAACAGTTCAGAAGATATTTCATGTTTTGCTCCGATGCAACGCTCATCTTCAGAGGGTTTAAGTAGCAAGTCAACTTTAATCATCATTTACTGCCTTTTCAATTATCTGGACTGTGAAACTTTGGGAGAGTGTTTTTGAATGTCATTGCTTTGAAATTAGCTAAAAAGAAAAAAATCGATTTTTTATTGATTTTCCATGTTTACAGCTGATTATCTAAAAATAGAACGTTGCAACTTCCGACTCAATTCGCCACAGCGGGTCACATTTATGTTTTTATCAGCCAACGTGGGGCCGTTACCGTGGCGGGCTGAGCCGACGCCGGCTCCTGGGATCCAAACATGCTCTTCCACTCCTCGTTCATGGTCGAGTCCTGCTTCGTGTGTTTCCTCGCTGCAAGACAGACAAAAAAACAAAAAGACAGGATGTAGTAATTAACCAACACGTCCATAAAACTGTTTTTTTTTTTAAACCAAAGTTCCTAAGAACTGGGAGTCAGACACACGCTGCACAGATGTGGCTCCAAACACTCAGCAGAAAACGTTTCTCTGGAACCAAAACAAGAGAATCCAGAATAATAATAATGACTCTGTCTCCAGTTAAGAGCCGAGAGGCTTTTATTCTGAAATGAGCTGACGTTCAGTCAGAGGAGAGACAGCGAGGGAAAGTCATCCATGTGGGAGGTTAGAGTCTGTGTGTGTGTGTGTGTGTGTCAGGCGCGTAGGCAGGAGTGGGCCTGGCCGGTGTTTGTCAAACATCACTGGATGACTTTCGTCCAGTTTCAGAAGAAGAAACTTTTAATTGATTAAATTAAATTAGTTAACCGTCTTTTCAATAATGTTCAAATGTAAACAAAGCACAGTCATGTCATCTCTATTTAAAACGTTGGTGCCCTTGAGCACATACGGGAGAGAGGAGGTGAAAAGAGACAATGTTACCTGTTGTATAATAGGCTACTGGACTCAATGTAGCCAGAGACCAGTGAAACCAAAAAGCTGCAGACAGCCTAACTGATGACTGCCTCATCACTGCTCATGAACGACAGCTCTAACCCTAACCCCGGTTTCAGCAAACTGTAAACACACAGATTCACGCTGGTTAGTATCTTCCTGTAGTTTAGCAGTCGCTCTGGAGCTTTTTAAAAAAAAAAAAAAAAAAAAAAAGACTCATCAATTGAACAGCGGATCCTCCAGGCTACTACAGTTGATCAGCTGGCATGAGGTCACAGTCATTGTCCAATCACAGACGTCCCAAGAAGAGTTTAAATCGAACAAACTGGACTTGATTTTGTCTGGGAAGACGTTTCACCTTGATCCAAGAGGCTTCATAAGTTCCTGTAGCCTACGCATCCCAGCCTGGTCAGATGCGTAGGGTGTTTCCATCATTCTTTAAACTTTTTGGAATATTTGGACAAATGAGAATATGTACAGGCTTACAGACCTGTCACAGTCACAGGTGCATCTAGGCCTAATTTTTTTAGGACTTCAACCTCAGAGCTTCTGTCCTCAGATCTCTGAACATCACACAGGGACAATATGGAGCTGCTTGTGTGATTGGTTACTGTATGACTGACTGTTCAGCCGATATCTGCTCTGAGGTGATCAATGCGCAAGTGGTGCGTTCGTGAACCACAGCAGTGTAGGAATTTACATGCACAACAATTATCAACGATCTTAAAAGAATAATGCTCAGAGGGACAACCTTTTGTACAGGTAGCCCAAATTATATTGTTTACATAGGTACGAAGGCTACAGTTAAATACAGTTTATCATCATAGTGGCAGGAAAGATCATTAGGTATCAAATATTGTGTTGGTCAAGAATAAGTTACAAAAAAAAAGAAAGAAAATGATGTGCGCTAGATGCACTGTCCTTCTGAGAAAAGATGGCCCATCCGATTTTGTACTGGCCCACCCAAAATTAAAATTCTGCCTACGCCACTGGTGTGTGTGTGTGTGTGTGTGTGTGTGTGTGTGTGTGTGTGTGTGTGTGTGTGTGTGTGTGTGTGAGGCTGTTTGTCAAACATCTGGATGACAGAGGTCGACCTTCATCACACCTGCACACTGTCATTATTAACCCCTTCATTACCGACTGTTATTCTTTACAACCTATGAAACCAGAGACAAACCACCGACCAGTTACTGAGCTTTAAAGGGACAGTTCAACATTTAGTCAAACTGTCCCATCACCATAACCCCTATAGTCATAGCAGTAGGTTCGTTACCTTTAATTGTTGGTGCAAGCTGTTTTTAGAATGGCGGAGCAGAGCCGTGAGCTGCTCAGAGCTCATTCTTTATTTTAATATTTTGACGCACCTCATGGGATTTCTTGGTTTCCCTCATCAAACTCATCAAACTCTGGTGGACAAGTTGTGACCTGCACATTCACCAGGCTATGAGATAATAACACAACGTTACCACACAGAGTTGTTTTGGAGGGAAATACAGAGACTGGTGATGAACAACTGTCCCTGAAGGCAACGTGCATCAGAGGTTTTGCATGAATTTCCCTCTAAAACAACTCTGAGTTTGATGAGGGAAACCAAGAAATCCCATGAGCCTCCGTAGCGTAGCTCTGAGCAGCTCACGGCTCTGCTCCACCGTTCTAAAAATAGCTTGCACCGACAATTAAAGGTAACGAACCTACTGCTATGACTATAGGGATTATGGTGATGGGACAATTTGACAAAATGTTGAACTATCCCTTTAAGCTTTTAAAAAATGACTTTAAAAAAATCTAAATGTTTCAGCTCTGGTGTTGATTTTATCTCATTTTGCACATTTTAAATGTGGTTGTCCTCACATTTAATCAGAAAATCTAAAAATGAGTCGCAGTGTTTGGACGACAGATGTTTGAAATGTTCAGTTTGAGTCTGAGAATCATTTAATACAACGATCAAACAGATGATCAGTGTGTTTGATGAAGTGTTTGCGTTTATATTTAACCCTCCTGTTCCAAACAGGATGAAGCCTGAGGATGTAACGTCCTCCAGAAAGAAACACAGCATGAAAAATACATTGATAAGGATGGGCAAAGGGAACAGATTGGGTCAAGGAAGGAGGAAGGAAGGAGGGAGGGAGGGAGGGAGGGAGGGAGGGACCCAATGGGGGTCTGTGGTCTAATTTGTGTCAGTTTAGGTCCTTGATGTAAGAAAGCTTCAGAACCACTGAAGTAATTGATAAATCTTGATCCAGTCCCGACCACAGAGAAAGCAGCTCTTCTGCTGATTAAACCGTGTAAAGATGAGGCTTTTATTGTGGCGAGCTGTGCCGTGTGGACATCCTGCGGCGGGTTAACCTACCTCTCTTGTCCTCGGCCTCGGCCTTGGGTTTGACCAGGTCCACCTGTCGGCCCGTGATGCCGAGCAGCGCCAGGTCGATGACGCCGGTCTGGGCCGCCTCCCCCAGGTGGCTCTGCTCGCCCATGTTGGCCTTGGCCTTGTTGGACTTGAGCATGAAGTCTTTGAGCGCCAGCAGCTTGTCCTCCTCGGCCTCCGTCATCCCCTGAGGACACAGGACACAGGAGTTTGTTTGTTTCTCCCTGAATCGACAGCGAGCTGCAGCCAGAACCTGCAGCCAGAACCTGCTGCTCTTCTGTTTCTTCCATGTGGGAAGACAAATAAATAACCAGACTCTCCTCGGTCAGATTCCTCTGAACATCACAGCTCCAAGTGTTTCACTTCAGTGAATCACACACAAATATATCTGTCAAATCTGGCCTTTTAGACCTCCGTATTTCTTCTCCTTCTGTCTTTTATTTTGAAATATTGACACATGAGAAGAGTCAGAGTCGTTTAACATCTCATTTCTCTGAGGCTTTGATACTTTCACAGTATTAATATAGAACCTACACAGAGAAAAACAGAAGCACGGACATGTACCCAAAAGGGTACAAACTCTTGCAATGCAATTTTGTACCATTCTGGAACATTTATGTGCCTTTTTTACCCCCAAAAGGTACACATAGGTACTCTAGAGTACAATAATTGGCCCTATAGGCGACAGTAGGACAGAACTGTACCTTTAAGTACAGAAATGTCCCCCTTCTGTTCCTCTAGTTCCTCTAGTAGAAACCAGTGGACTCAGCTCAAAGCCTCATTGTTGTCTGATTAACGATCTGCGTTCTGGGAATGTTAATGACTAAAACATGGCGGGCTGTTGAAGAGACATGTGGCATCTTCATTTTTTAACGACCAAACTGAAAGCGTCTCCATAAATATGTTGGTTGAACAAGTTAATTACGAACTGTCAGCTGATGTGACACAGAAACAGAAAGATCTGGCGTTGTGTTTAAAGTGGCTTTCAGACCGACCTCGTCTGGTCTGGACTTTCATACTTATTCGTTTGATCCAAACCAATTTTACAGGTGTGACAGCTCCTCTGGACCAAAGATCAGACCAAAGACCTGAAATCTGGCCCGACCAAAACAAGTGGTGTCTGGTGAAAATGAGTCCAATTTTTACTTCAGTGAATCGACCATAATCTGAGCTCATGTTCACTTCTCCCATTGGAGTCAATAGATTCAAGACCTGCTGCTGCCGCTGGTCTCCTAAAGGGGGCGGAGTCATCGTCTGCTGGTCTCCTAAAAGGGGCGGAGTCATGGTCTGCTGGTCTCCTAAAGGGGCAGAGTCATGGTCTGTTGGTCTCCTAAAGGGGGCGGAGTCACTGTCTGCTGGCCTCCTAAAGGGGGCGGAGTCATGGTCTGTTGGTCTCCTAAAGGGGGCGGAGTCACTGTCTGCTGGTCTCCTAAAGGGGGCGGAGTCATGGTCTGCTGGTCTCCTAAAGGGGGCGGAGTCATGGTCTGCTGGTCTCCTAAAGGGGGAGGAGTGACTGTCTGCTGGTCTCCTAAAGGGGACGGAGTCACGGTCTGCGGTCTCCTAAAGGGGGCGGAGTCATGGTCTGCTGGCCTCCTAAGGGAGGTGGAGTCACGGTCTGCTGGTCTCCTAAAGGGGGCGGAGTCATGGTCTGCTGGCCTCCTAAAGGGGGCAGAGTCACGGTCTGCTGGCCTCCTAAAGGGGGCGGAGTGACAATCTGCTGGCCTCCTAAAGGGGGCGGAGTCATGGTCTGCTGGTCTCCTAAAGGGGGCAGAGTCATGGTCTGCTGGTCTCCTAAAGGGGGCGGAGTCATGACTGTTGGTCTCCTAAAGGGGGAGGAGTCATGGAGAAACCCACGGGACACAGATGCAGGAAACTGACTCAGAGTGGAGCGTCTTGGTTTCTAAACTGTCTTTGGTGACGTTGCGACTACGTCATACGCCTGGTTACAAACCAATCAGTGTCAAGTGTAGGAAGACGCAGCGTATTATAATCTCAACAAGTCTCCAAAAATGGTCATAATCAATGAACAGTGATTGATGCAAAACAATGCAATAAATAAAACTAGACTGCAGTAACTATTTACCCTTATTGCTGCTTCTTACATTGCTGAGGGTTTTCTCTGAATAATTCTGTGGTGTACTTTTATTAAATTGGTATGTTTATGAATGTGTGACGACCGTATACTGTACTTCAAATGCAGTCATAATTCTTAGCTATATTTTATATTTCTCTTCTGCAATGTTTTATCATGTTCTGTGTCTTGAGACACATAAAAGATGAATTTCTGGAGTTTATGCCTTATGTATGCTGGAGCAGTAGATGTTTGAAAAAGCCATTGACTTCAATGGGAGGATTGTTGGCAGTGAGTTCCTGCAGCTGTCTGAGCTTCCCTTTGATCCTCACAACAACAAACGCCGATATCAAACTGTTCTGAGGAAAATAAATGTTACAACATACAGTATATAACGTTGTGTTTCAAAGCTGTGACTCTGACTGATGGAGGCAGTGAACGACGGCGCGAGGACGCCGTGAAGCTGCAGAAACAGGAAGTGCGGCGGTCGATGAGTGATGGGATAAACAGAGTGAGAGCGAGCGGCTCCGTCGGTCACACTCACTTCAAACACTCTGCTCTATTTTTATCCGTCTCCACATGTTTTCCACTGATTCTCTTAATTGGTATCGAATGTGCAGATAAACGTCCCGTGAGCTGCACATGTGGACCGCGCCGCTGACGGCTGGGCTCGGCTCTCACAGAATGTGGTTTTTCCTCAGAACGCGGAGGATTTGACACATGTGGAGCGGCTCTGGGCTCCAGATGGAGCTCCTTCAACAAACTAACCTTCATCCTTCCACCAGCCTTACAGCGCTAAGAGACACTGTTTAATCTGCTCTGCTGTGTTAATGAACACTCTGTAAAACCTACTGTGAGAGTTCCTGGCTGTGTTCAGGTCTGGGTCTGGGTCTGGGTCTGGGTCTGGGTCTGGGTCTGGGTCTGGAGGAGGAGGAGGAGGAGGCCTGAGGGTGGATGACTCCTCAGATGACAGATGTTCTACAGAACCGTTTTGGCTCTGGTGGTTTCATTCTGAAGAATCCTGAGACGTTGACCTTCATGTGATCAAAGCAGAGTCTGAGTCAGATCCTGCTGCTGCCGCCGCCGCCACCGTTAAATAAAACGTTTCAACCTTTATCTTCATGTTTACACTAATAAAAAGTGCTGTGGTCGGGAGGATCCACCGGTTCCTCCTCCTCCTCCTCCTCCTCCTCCCTGATGATGGGAAACATCTCGCTGGTCCAGACGACCACAGACACCCACTGGTTCCTGAAGCAACGTCTGACTCCGCCCCCTGACCTTGACCTGTCAATCAAAATCCATCCAACCATCCATCCATCAATGATCTGGATCTTGTGTCTTATTTCTCCCAGAGACCTTGAATTCTATCCCTATCTATCCCTCGCCTCCTCCTCCTCCTGCTGCTGTTTCCCTGAATGTAAACCTGTTGTATCTGAACATTATGGGATGTTCCTGTTGCTTCCTGTTGTTTTCCACCACATCTGAGTCCTTGACAGATCTGGATTTGTGTCTGGGACCCTGAACGCCGCCGATGGTCCTGCTGTTTCACTGTCTCTGATCAGAACATTATGGGATGTTCTGCTGAGCCTCTGTGTCACGGCTCAGACGCTGCAGGTGCTTCTTCATCTCTAATATTATTTGTCGAACTAGTCACACAGACATTTACAGCTGTTTGCAACAGTTTTAATATGATAATATGTTTCTTTTCTTATGCTTTTGGATATAAAGGGATTCTATTATAAATATATTATTATTATTATTATTATTCATTATTATTAATATATTATTCTTATTATTATTATTATTTGTTTTGAAAATGTTATTCACCTCTTTAAACATTTAATTTTTCCACTTTTCCAACAGGAGTTTGTGACGACAGAACTTTCCCCTGTGTCCTCATGTTTTTATGCTTTTATGTGTCTTCTTCCTTTCCTCAACGTGTGATTTTAAACAATAAAACCCTGGAGCAGAGCCAGAGGTCAGAGGTCAGAGGTCAGAGGTCAGAGGTCAGAGGTCAGAGGTCAGAGGTCAGAGGTCAGAGGTCAGCTCTGACTCCATGTGTCGCTGCAGTTGGTTCAGTGTCTCACACCGACCGAGACATGAGTAAGAATTAAAACGTCTGCTTACTGAGAAATGATGATAAACAGGATTAATGAAAACAACATGGAGGCTGTCTGCACACACACACACACACACACACACACACACACACACACACACACACACACACACACACACACACACACACACTGTACACCATTGAGCCACATGCAGCCGCCTCATGTGACTCACTACAACAGAACAACAGAGGTCAGAACAGTGTGGGAACTCTGTGGCAGCGGTTCACAGGAAGTGTGTGTTTGTCTGTCTGAGTGTGTGTGTATGTCTGAGTAAGTGTGTGTCTGCAGTGTGTGTGTGTGTGTGTGTGTGCAGTGTGTGGACCAGCTGGGCTCTGCTGCCCCCTGTGGTTCACAGTTAGAACCACAGCGTCTCTCAGCTCCTCTGGTTCAGCTGCTCAGAGGAAAAACAGTCTGAACGACTCTGTGTGGTAACGTTGTGTTATTATCTCATAGTGTGGTGAATGTGCAGGTCACAACTTGTCCACCTGAGCGTTGTGGAGTTGTTGGATTGTGTATTTGATGAGTTTGATGAGGGAAACCAAGAAATCCCATAATGAGCCTCCGTAGCGTAGCTCTGAGCAGCTCACGGCTCTGCTCCGCCGTTCTAAAAATAGCTTGCACCGACAATTAAAGGTAACGAACCTACTGCTATGACTATAGGGATTATGGTGATGGGACAGTTTGACTAAATGTTGAACTATCCCTTTAAAGTGAAGGAAGCAGAAGAATGTTTTCTTTTTCTGAGCTCAGGTTTCATGTTTCCTCAGAATCAGTGACATCACAGCTGCTCTGCTCCCTGATTGGTTCATTTGGAAGGAGTCTATGAGCAGATTAACGAGCTGCAGTGTGTGTGTGTGTGTGTGTGTGTGTGTGTGTGTGTGTGTGTGTCTGACCTGTGACAGCAGCTTCTTGAGCAGCTGGGCGATGGCGGGGTCGTCGGGCGTGGGGCATTCTGGGATGGATCCGGCCCGTTTCTTCTGGCGCAGCAGCAGGTGTCGGAAGAGGCTGGAGATGTCTCTGGAGCGCAGCGCGTAGTCGAAGATGGAGCGGCTGACCGGCTCCTTCAGGACGCTCAGCAGCACCAGCTCCTTGTCGATCTGACGGGGGGGGGACACATAGAATCAGAGTTTAGGTCCAGATTGTAAAAAAAACCTGAAATTGCCCTTTAAGTTAGTGGTTGTACTGTGGAAAGTCCTGACCTGGATGATGGGCTGCGTGATGAAGGGGTTGAGGTGCGGCATCAGTTTGCAGTAGACGTCGGCTACGTTCAGGTGCTGAGCCACGACGGTGATGAAGCCCACGGCGCCGTAACGGATCCACAGGTTGGGATGGCACAGGAAGGGCGCTACGGAGAGCAGCAGGGACAAACTTATGCCCAATTCCAATTCTATTTTTCATCCCTACCCCTAGCCCTTAACCCTTGCCCTTGAAACGGAGCTACAAGGGGTAGGGGTAGAAAGTCAACCCATACGAATTGGGACACCACTTCAGCGGCCATACGTCATCAGTAGTCTCAGCTGGCAAAAGCAGACATGACAAGCTTTTGACACAAATCCTATATTCAAAAGCACGCTAACTTAATAAAATAAAATAACATTTAATCAAGACTGACCGGTTCAACATTTATTTATTGATGTAAATGTGGTGATTTCTGTCCATAGGCTCTGGTCTATAGTTGATTATTTTAGCATCCAAAACACACATCATTTAATTCAAACAAACTAATGCGACTGCCACAATTGTTACATTTCATCAATGAGACCAGCATTTATCTCTTAAAAATTTGTTTTGTAACTACTAAATGGAAAACCGTTAAAAACCTGCGAGTAAATTAATTAGTCGACAGTCTTTTCTACCGGTGTTACGTCTGGAGGTTCACGGCTGACAAGCCCTCCGTTCGGGGTGGTTCTCCAACAATTAAAGACGAACCTACTGATCTGCTCCACAGGTGGAGGCTCCACCGGGACAGTTTGACTAAATGTTGAACTCCCTTTAAAGTCTAAACAGCCGTCATTTGGATAAACCGACCGCACATTGGGGGTCTAAATAGCTACTTTCTCGCATGAAAAGATATTAAAACTGAACAAAATGACGTTATAACAGCGCTACGGTGAGAAATGAAACAGCTGCCGGTTGCCGCAAGATGCATTCTGGGAAACTACACAGCCCTCGGTTATAGCCCTCGGTTTGTAGTGTGCCCCTGAAAAATCTCCGTTTGGAGGGCCAGATAGCCCTACCACTTCCCCCTAACCCTCGGCAGAATGAGCATTGGGACAGCACTACCTCTTCACGTGAACGCGCAAAACGAAGGGTTAGGGCCAAGGGCGAGGGCTAAGGGGAGAATCGGAATTCACCCTTAGATTATATACATCACCCTGCGTTACCGATGTCGCTGACGAACTCGTAGATGTGCGGTTTCTGCAGCAGCCCCAGCTGACACATGCAGGTCAGAGCGTTCAGAGCTTTGTAGATGACGAACTCCTCGGTGTCGCTGAGTCCCTGCTGCAGCAGCGGCTTCAGGATGGACGAGCTCTGCCAGCCCACGTACGCCGCCACGCCTGGGAACGACAACAACATGTTCCTTCACATTCCCAAACTCTGAGAAGAAGAAGATGTTTCCCTGGAGGTGGGAGCGTCTCTTACCCACGATGCTGTCGAAGAAGGCGCCGCGCAGGTGCCAGTCGTTCTTGTCGTTGAGGAAGGTGATCATGTGCGACAGCAGGACGTCGTTGGCTTTCTGTCGGCCGAAGAACACGCAGAGCCGCGTGATGCCGTTCTCCATCAGAGACTGTTTAACGATGTTCTCCGAGTCGCTGAGCAGCGTCACCACCTTCTGCTGCACCATCTCATGCAGCGCCTGCAGCTCTGGAGGGAATCGAGCAGGCAACACCTGTCAGTCACACTCCGACTATAACTGTTAGTCCAACTCAGACTTAATCCAAATTTAACCTTCTTTTTATAGAGTTAACAAAAAATCTAGAAATTTGTATTAAATTTATTTATTTTTTGAGAAAAAATTTTCTAACTGTTTTTTCTAGAAATTTAAATTAAAAAAAAAAATTTAAAAAAAATTAACAATTTTTTAAAGCATTTATTAAAACTTTTGGGGGTAGAATTTTTCTTCTAGAAAATTTAATTGTTTTTTTTAATTTGAAACTTTTTACCAGTTTTTCCTTGAAATTTTGTAATTAATTTTTTTTTTTACTTTTTTCCTCCAGAAATTTCTTAAAATTTTTTCAAAGAATTCCCGTCAGTCACACTCCGACTATAACTGTTAGTCCGAATCAGACTTAATCCAAATTTAACCTTCTTTTTATAGAGTTAACAAAAAATCTAGAAATTTGTATTAAATTTATTTATTTTTTGAGAAAAAAATTTCTAACTGTTTTTTGACTAAAATTTAAATAAAAAAAATTTGTCTCAATAAAAAAAATTAACAATTTTTTAAAGCATTTATAAAAACTTTTGGGGGTAGAATTTTTCTTCTAGAAAATTTAATTGTTTTTTTTAATTTGAAACTTTTTACCAGTTTTTCCTTGAAATTTTCTAATTAAATTTTTTTTTTACTTTTTTCCTCCAGAAATTTCTTAAAATTTTTTCAAAGAATTCCCGTCAGTCACACTCCGACTATAACTGTTAGTCCGAATCAGACTTAATCCAAATTTAACCTTCTTTTTATAGAGTTAACAAAAAATCTAGAAATTTGTATTAAATTTATTTATTTTTTGAGAAAAAAATTTCTAACTGTTTTTTCTAGAAATTTAAATAAAAAAAAATAAAATAAAAAAAATTAACAATTTTTTAAAGCATTTATAAAAACTTTTGGGGGTAGAATTTTTCTTCTAGAAAATTTAATTGTTTTTTTTAATTTGAAACTTTTTACCAGTTTTTCCTTGAAATTTTCTAATTAAATTTTTTTTTTACTTTTTTCCTCCAGAAATTTCTTAAAATGTTTTCAAAGAATTTCTCGTCAGTCACCACCTCTGCTGACCATCTATAACTGTTGGTCCGACTCAGACTTCATCCAAATTTAATCTTCTTTTTCTAGAGTTAACAAAAAAATCTAGAAATTGGTATTAAATTTTTTTTTTTTTTTTTTAGAAAAAATTTTCTAACTGTTTTTTCTAGAAATTTAAATAAAAAAAATAAATAAAAAAAAATTAACAATTTTTTAAAGCATTTATAAAAACTTTTGGGGTAGAATTTTTCTTCTAGAAAATTTAATTGTTTTTTTTAATTTGAAACTTTTTACCAGTTTTTCCTTGAAATTTTCTAATTAAATTTTTTTTAGAGTTAACCAGAAATTTCTAAAATTTGTATTAAATTTATTTAAATTTTCTAACTGTTTTTAGTCCGAGAAACTTAATCCAAATTTAAAATTTAAATTTTTATAGAAATTTCAATTCTTTTATTTATTTATTTTTTAGAAAATTAACCAATTTTTAAGCATTTTAAAAAACTTTTTGGGGGAGAAATTTTTTTCTAGAATTTATTTTTTAAATTTTGAAATTTTACCAGTTTTTCCTCTAAATTTAAAAGAAAAAAAGAAAAATTAAACTTTTTTCCCCAGAAATTTCTTAAAATTTTTTCAAAGAATTCCCACCACTCAGACTGGACTTATCCAAATCCCACTAAAACACCCTGAGGATGTGATTGGAAATTTGGGGAATTTTTATAGATATTTTCCAACTCTAAGCGTGTGTGTGGCCAAAGGGATCAACACCTTATTTTACAGTGTGTATAATTATTATGCAGCTTCTTTACCTCAGACAAGATGGGCTCAAAAAATAAGATTTAACAGACTTTGAAAAGTCTAAAATTGTAAAATGTCCTTCAGATGAATGCAGCACTCTTGAAAAAACTATTGATTATTAAAGTTATTGTGGTGAGATCACCGAAATGTCAAATGTTTTGTTTAGAGCTGCAACAATAATCGATTTTTAAATTATTCGTCAACTATTTTGATAATCTAATAATCAGTTTAAGTCGCTTTTTAAGAATAAAAGTCCAAATTCTCTGATTCCAGCTTCTTAAAATGTGAATATTTCTGGTTTCTTTGTTCCTTTATGACGATAAATTGAGTCTTTGGTTTGTGGACAAAACAAGACGTTTAACAACATTTTTTAAAATTTTATTGACCAAACAATTAATCAATTAATCGTTTAAATGGCACAAATAACTGTTAAAGTTTTGAAAGGATTAAGCGTGAAGCCGGTGTTTGTACCTGAGTCGTAGTTCTCGTTGGGATGCAGCGCCTCCTCCGTCTCCTCGCCGCTCAGGTCCTGCTCCGTGTTCACGTTGTTCTCCTGCACCAGCTCCAGGAACCGCAGGGCGCTCTCGGCCAGGTGGGCGATGTTCTCTGTGGTTACCAAGGCGACAGGAGGTTAGAAACACGTGAATAAGTAAAGACATCGACGGCGGCGGCGGCGGCGTGTCCGACACACTGACCTGCGTAGGCGAGCCTGACGATGGTGGCGTCGTCCTGCGCCAGGTGGGCGATGCCCGGCAGGATGTACTCCGGGTAGATGTTGACGTCGTTCCTCGGCACCTCCTTCACCAGCGCCAGCACCTTGGCCAGCGTCCGGACGGCCTGCGCCCTGACGCGCGGCACGGGGTCGTTGCAGAAGTGCAGCAGGTACGGCGTGATGCGGTCCAGCAGGATGTCCACGCCCAGCCGCGGCGCCAGGTGCAGCACCAGCTCCAGCGCCGCCAGCTTCGAGTCGCACGAGTGCAGCGTCTGCAGGCAGGAGCTGATGACCGACACCAGCACCATGAGGCCCTGCTCCTCCCGCGAGCTCAGCACCGCCTCGCCGCCGCCGCCGCCGCCGTCCTGGGACGAGGAGGAGGAGGAGGAGGGGGCGGGGCCTGGGGGAGAAACAGATGATTTACAGGGAAGTTTAACCCACGGTCTAACACAGTGGTTCTCAAAGTGGAGTCGTGAGAGAAGGTGGTTCCTGACTTCTACTCCAAATTTTACCAATTTTTTCTAGAATTCTTAAAAACTTTTTAAAAGTAAATGTACTACTTTTTATAGAATTTTAAACTTTTTTTGTGGAAAATTTACCACTTTCTTCGAATTTTTAAAATCTTCTTTTTAAAAGAAAGTTGTTGGGGTTTTTTTGAGAAAATTTACCACTTTTTTAAGAATTATTTTAAATCTTTTTTTTTAAGGATTTTTTACTTTTTTCATTTTTTGAGAAAAATTTTCTAGAAATTTTTTTTCTAGAAAATATTTCTAGAATTTTTTTAACTTTTTTTTGGAAAAATTACAACTTTTTGAGAATTTTTAAAATCGTTCTTTTTTTCAAAGATTTTTTTTACTTTTTTTCTCGAAAAATTGGTTTTTTGAGAGAAAATTTAGCACTTTTTTCTAGGACTTTTAAAATCTTCTTTAAAAAAAAATTGTACCACTTTTTAAAAAAAAATTTATTTTTTACTTTTTTTTTCGAAAATTTTTTAATTTTTAATGATAAAATTTACCACTTTTCTTTGAGAATTTTTTTCATCTTTTTTGGGGGGGTTCACCACTTTTCTACAAAAACATGTTTTAACTTTCTTTTATTGTTGAGAAAATGTACCACTTTTTTTCTAAAAATTTTAAACTTTTTTTTGGGGGGGGGCACACAGATGTTTCGGTGTGGAAGCAGCCAGATGTTGCAGTCACCTCCTCGCAGGTTGTGCAGGATGTTGTCCAGGTCTTTGCGGATGACGAGGACGCGCTCGTCGGCCGACTGGAAGGTCTCCTTGGCGAACTGAGCCATGTACGGCTGCAGGAAGGTGTAGAAGATGTCGGGGAAGGCCCGACCTCTCTGCTGCTTCAGGTACTCCTCGGCCGTCAGACGCTTCTCCGGCTCCCGCTGCACCATCTGGCCCACCTGAGGAAACAGACCGTCACTGTCTTTTCCTACAATCACTGAGGTCCCTTAAACGCAGCACACGAGCAGAAGCAGCTGTTTACATCTGTATGAGTCCATGAGTGACGCTGCAGATCAATGATTAATCAATGACCTCGACTCCTCTGATCAGTTATTGACTCAGTGACGACTCCAGATAACGGCGGGTCAACGTAAAGACGATGAAGGTGCATTCACTGATTATTTTTTATAGTTTTTTTTTTTTTTTTTTGAAATTTTACCAGTTCTTCCTTGAAATCTTTTAACTTATAAAAAAAACAAGTTTTTTCAAAAAAAAATTCTCACTTTTTTTTTTTTCCAATTCATGCCATTGGCCCCAAATTGAACATAAAGTAATGTTATTCCGTCGTAAAACAATTATTGGGGGTCCATGGTCTAATTTGTGTAGGACAGGTGTGTGTGTGTGTGTGTGTGTGAGGTGTGTTACCAGCTCTCGGATGCTGCAGTCCTCGATCTTCAGGAGGACGTGCTCCGTCTGGAAGTGTCCCTTCCGATAGGCGAGGAGCTGAGACAGGTCGAAGAGCGGGACGCCCTCGGTGAAGAGCTCAGCGATCACACAACCTGGAGACACAGAGACACGTTCAATTACACATGTAACGACGTGATCGATTATCAATAAACCAGGCGCCAGCGGATAAATCTTTGAGCAAAACAGCCATATTAAAGGGATAGTTCAACATTTAGTCAAATTGTCCCATCACCATAACCCCTATAGTCACAGCAGTAGGTTCATTACCTTTAATTGTCGGTGCAAGATATTTTTGGAACGGTCGAGCAGAGCCGTGAGCTTCTCAGAGCTACGCTACGGAGGCTCATTATGGGATTTCTTGGTTTCCCTCATCAAACTCATCAAATACACAATCCAACAACTCCACAACGCTCTGGTGGACAAGTTGTGACCTGCACATTCACCACGCTATGAGATAATAACACAACGTTACCACACAGAGTTGTTTTAGAGGGAAATACAGAGACTGGTGATGAACAACTGTCCCTGAAGGCAACGTGCATCAGAGGTTTTGCATGAATTTCCCTCTAAAACAACTCTGTCCCAAAAAAACCCAACAAGAAATCCCATGAGCCTCCGTAGCGTAGCTCTGAGCAGCTCACGGCTCTGCTCCGCCGTTCTAAAAACAGCTTGCACCCACAATTAAAGGTAACGAACCTACTGCTATGACTATAGGGATTATGGTGATGGGACAGTTTGACTAAATGTTGAACTATCCCTTTAAAAACGAAAGCCTCACCTGCAGAGAAGATGTCCATGGCCTGCCTCAGCTCCCCGCGGCTCCTCTGGTTGTTGTTGGTCAGGTCGACCAGCGGCGTGTTCTGGTTCTGGTCGCTCTCCGTGGTGAACATGCTGCCGTCCACGAAGCGCTCGGGCGCGATGTAGCAGGTCCGGCGCCGCGACGTGTCGAAGAAGTAGTTGAAGTCTGCGGGGTTGTCCTCGGGCAGGTAGGTGGGCTTGAAGCTGGCGAAGTCGGTGAGCAGCACCCAGTTCCAGCTGGTCACCATCACGTTCTCCGTCTTGATGTCGCCGTGCCGCACGCCGGCCTTGTGCGCCTGGTCCACGGCGTTGAGGATCTGGAAGGCCAGCCAGCGCTTCTCCACGTTGTTGAGGAAGGGCCGCGTGCTGATGCGGTCGTACAGGTTGTCGCGGACGTACTGGCGGAACAGGATGGCGGCCTTCTCCGTCAGCGAGGTCTTCTGGAAGGGCAGGCAGTTCTGGCAGGAGTGCAGGCGGATCTTCAGCTCCTCCAGCTCCTGCTTGTAGCTGGTCAGAGGCAGCGACGGGTCCTGGATGGCGAAGACCTTGACCACCACCAGGCCCTCGCGGTGCTTGGCCCGCGCCACCTTGAAGAAGCGCGTGCTGCCCAGGCTCTTGTCGTACTCATGGTCGTGGATGTCGGAGAAGTAGCTGTCCACGGAGAGGATCTGGGAGGGGGCGATGCCGGCCAGCTGGTTCCCCATCGCACCCAGGAACGTCTGGGGAGACGAGAAATCAAACAATAATCCATTATTTAATTAATCTGGACCTGTTGTTGTTGGACACGCTGGGTCTTTAAACGTGTGTTGGGATTTTTTAGTTTGTTTTAAGTGTTGATGTCATGTTTTTACTAAGTACGATAACTATCAGTCCAGATCATTTTAGCCTGATAAATGTTGGTCAAAATACACAGATAAGTCTCATTATGCAATTTTTGTCTTGATTTCATCATCATCATCTTTATTCACACATATTCATAGATAAATTAGATAGATTTCACTCATTGTGTTTGCCTCCAGAGTTGATTTGAAACAATAAATAAAGATTTCATTAATATTCTTTAGAGCTGCAACAATTAGTCAAAGAATCAAGCAATAATCGATTATTAAAGGAGTCATAACCTGTTTTTGATCCTGAAAAGTTAGATGAGCCCCTCAGTTGGATCAGTCTTTGGATCAATTCTTTCTGCCTCCAGTTTCCTGTCTCTCTCTCAACTTATTAATTAAAGAAAAAAACCCAAAAAAATACTTTAATCAAACATTGAGCTTGTTCTGACCCTTTTTCCTGAATAGTGAGCTATACTTTATTATCATACAAATTGTGAAAACTTGAGTTTTGACTGGTCCGGATTTGGTCCGGATATTTATTGCCATGCTAGTAATTTTTGAACTTTGATTTCAACTCAATTTAACGAGGAAAATGGACAGAGCTGGGGACCGGGGGTTAAGAAGCATTGTTGGTTGGCTTTGAAATCTACATGCAGACTCAGCAAAAATAAACAGCCCCCAAGTGGACAGAGGAACAGGAACAATCTGTAGCATTTCATTATTCACTGTCATCCAGGACGGAGAATATCTCTCCTGCCTCTGGGTGGTGAAAGAGGCATGTAGTCCTCCACGGTGAGGTCACCGTCTTCGGAGCAGAATCAAAATCTGGTGCTTTAGGAAGGCACACCATTGTGTGCTATTCCTGTTCGGAGAAAGCTACTCTTAACTTTTGGAGGAAATTCTAAGAAAACATCATGATTCTAAGAATTTTCTTAGCCGCTTTCAAAGTCCAGCTTTTCAGGCAAGTTTCAACTGAGGTCAAACACCAATATGCATGAGACAACAAGAGAAATTGCGATTTCCGGGTGATGACTCCTTTAAATGAATCGTCTACTATTTCAATAATCAAGTAATTGCTCTGAGTAGTTTTTTAAGAATTCTCTGATTCCAGCTCCTTCCTGTTATTACGCCCTGTTAAAGCACTTATAACATACTGTAGCGTGTTGGGGAGGGTTGATGTGGAGATTTCCCAGCATGCTTTGTGACAATGTGTCTGTGAGTTTAAGTTAGTGTTAAGTTAGTGTTTTAAACCACCATAAGTGTTATCTTTTGCAGTTTGGCAAGTTTCAGTGTTACTGTCTTATTGATTAAGTTCATTGATCTATTTAGTTAATTAATTACTGTTAGGAAATTACCTCGACACCATAAGCGAGGGTATGTGTGTGGTTAGAGACCTCCCTTCATTCAAGGTGTATTGTGTGTTCAATGCATTATAAAGTGCTATCTCCTGGAGTCGAGCGGTGTATGGGGCACAGGAGCTGCAGATAAAGCTAGCTATAGTCTCTGTTTTAGTTTAATAAGTGAGAAACCAAACTTGCCATAATATAGTAAAGGAAAAACAACTTCACCTCAATGAACCTACTGCTACGTCTAAAGGGATTATGGTGAGAGGAGAATCTGACTAAACGCTGAACTATCCCTTTAACTTCCATCTATCCACAGCTGCACACAGTAACAAAGTTAAACACAGCATTTCTGACATGTTTGTGTCTTAAACAGCTGTAAAACATCTGGATTCACACCCGGGGAGCCTCGGTTCAACCCAGAATGAAGCAGATGTGCAGCAAACCTCCACCCGAGCAGCAGCTGTCACATGATTCAGCTCCACATACAAACACCAGTCTAACTTAGCATTAGCATTAGCAGCTAACCGTCATCAGCGCTTTAAAACTCTTCCTGGTCGTTAACAACAACCACAACAATAATATATATGTTGTAACAGTTAAAATGCATTGTAAATATGTTATTACCAGTTAATGTTCAGTTCAGTTCAGACAACTTTATAGCTTCTGTTGTCAGGTCTGTCGTTGTTGTTGTCGTGTTAGCTTTAGCAGGCTAGCGGCGCTAACGGTCAGAAACGTTCAGCCTGAACGCAGATAAACCGTCCTCATGACGTGTCTCCGTGCGTCGGTTACAGCAGCCAATCAGATGACATCTTCCTCTGCCGTCGCCGGTGAACAACTGAAACGCAGCGGAGGCGATCAAACTTAACGGTAACCGGGAATAATAACGGAAAAGCTGCTGCCTGACTCACGGAGCTAACCGAGCTAACAGGCTAACCGATTAGCCGTCCACGGTTGTTATGGTTCCGGGTCAGAGCGCGGAACTACAAAGATCGTCTATGGAGAAGAAGATGATCACTGTGTTTAAAAGATTTAAAAACAAAACAAAGACCAATTCTGGTGTTAGTTCTGGTACTGGGTTTGGTAGCCCACCAGTAGGCCTACTAGTTCTGGTACCGATTGGGTTCTGGTTTCAGTTTGGGTACTAGTTCTGAGTTTAGTACTGTACTGGGCTGGGTACTGGTAGGCTACTTGTTCTGGTACCTGTTCTGGTACCTGTTGGTTCTGGTTCTGGTGTTGGTTTGGGTACTAGTTCTGGTACCAGTGCCGATTCAGTTGCTAGTTATGGTACCGATTGGGTTCTGGTTTCAGTTTGGGTACTAGTTCTGGTACTGAGTTTAGTACTGGTACCGGGCTGGGTACTGGTAGGCTACTTGTTCTGGTACCTGTTGGTTCTGGTTCTGGTGTTGGTTTGGGTACTAGTTCTGGTACCGGTTCTGGTACCAGTGCCGATTCAGTTGCTAGTTATGGTACCGGTACTAGTGCTGGTTCTGCTGCAAGGTACTGGTTCTGCTACAACTGGTGCTGGTACTAGTTCTGCTACTTCCTGTGTTGGTGCCGGTGAGTGGTACTAATACTAGTCCAGTTAGAAATTATACTGTAACTATACTTATAGGCTACTTGTAGACTATACTTGAAAGTGTGCTTTTGTAAACTTGAAAGTGTATTTTAATAGGGGCGTCGCGTGGTGTAGTGGTTGGAACATTCCCGCTGCTCTGGTTCGAGTCCCATGCCTCATTCCCCTTTCTGCCTCCCCGTTTCCTGTCTCTCTCAACTATACTAAAACTATACTATCCTAAAGGCAAAATGCCCAAAAAATATTTTTAAAAAAGTGTACTTTTATAAACTTGAAATGTTCCAATTTAGTCCGAAGAAGTATTAAATAAAATACTTTCAGTATGCTACAAGTACATGGTCCGTAGTAGACTTGATACTTACACTCAAGCATACTTAATAAAATGAACTTCAAGTACTTCTTTTTGCTAAGGGTACACAGACAGTACAACTGTGCAAAAAGCAGGCTACTAACTTTGAATTTATGAGGTATACGGACACAATCAGGCGAAATGAAGTAAAATAAACAACTAATTGTGTATTACTGACGTTTTATTGCCACTAGTCTGAAAGAAGCAGAAAGACTGGTGACCCATTTATTATAGTTGGTGACATGGTAGGTGGATTCCTACGAAAATCAATCCATTTCATTTGAAATAAACATCTGAATTAATATAGTTAAAGGTCTACTACATTGATTTGTGTTGTGTAATGGTTCAAATCCTGATTCTTATCACTTAAATTTCAGTATCAGTTGCTACTTCCTTAATTCTTATGTCTACTGTAATATTTGGGTGTAACGTTTGAGTTGGTTATCTACAACCATTTTAGCGTGAAGTACTACTTCACGCTATGCGCCTAAAACTGGTTTGTCATGATTCTCTGTGGCTACTGGTCGGACGGTCCTGAATGCAACATAACTGAGTCGGGAGGGAACAACGATGACTCATCCAGGTGAAACATGTCACACCTGTAATGTCAACACTTTATGAAGTAACAATAATGACACTAATTACAGAAAATCCTTCACTTTCTCTGATCTGGAGGTTGTGTTTGTTCTCCTTTCTACAAATTAAGAGACTCACATTTAAAACCATATATGAGGATTTCATAAGATTTTATGTTTTCTTAGAAATTATCAATAGTAAATGACATGAGCAACTCAGGAAACACGTTTTCTTCCATGAGAATAACGATGACGACGAGTCAAGTCATCTTCACTCCACACGATCTTTGTTTGGAGCCAGCGGAACTTTCTGGTATCTGAAGAGAAGCCGCCGGCGCTGAGTGGTCCGACACCTGAGCGGAAGTCGGGTTTTCAAAATAAAAGACACAGCAAACAGTGGTTCCTCACAGCAACCAGTTCACTGCTGTCAACTACAGTATATGAGACCCTATAACTCACTGGGATTATTCATTTTGGACAGAATGAATGCAAGTAAGTAAAATTAAGTAAAATACAACATGTTTGTTGTTGTGTAAAAAGCTAAAGATCGTATAGCCTATTCTATGGTAAATATTTTAGTTACTTTTTACTTTATAATTCATACCAAGAGAAAGATATGTGTGCTGCCTTTTATGTAGCACTTATAGTGAAATAGAGATACTTAGAGGCGTATACTTTTACAGTTTTGTTTGTTTATTTAATTTTTCCATCCCCATCTGCAATGTGGTGATAAAGAAAAAAAGGTGTCACCTCCCCCATGTTGGTTTTGCAATTCACTGTGCAGCTGTGTGAAGTTATTAGTTTTGTGTTTTATTTTAACTCCTTAACTTCTTTATTAACGTTTATCTTATTGTTGCCTTTTTCTATCTATACCAACCTGTCAGTGGGACTGGAGACAGAAATTAACCTCGGCTACAATCTCATACTTATGTGATTCACTTTTTATTGCTTTTCAACAATCCAACAAAAGGACCAACATATAGCCTATGAATGTGAACAAAATAACATGAAAAAACAAAACAAACAAATAGGGACTCCAAGGTTTCATGAATACCTCCTTCCTGTTGTTCAGTCTATTGACTATTTTGGTCATTTCTCAGAACCATTCATTAAATGGGATAATATTTGTTGATTACAATCTCATATTTATATTTATTTTTTATTTAACCTTTATTTACGCAGGCAAGCAAATTAAGAGTTATATAAATTATAAATTACACTTTTATGGAAATGTTGATGAGTATGTACGTCCCATTAAAAAAAAATCTAAAAAAAAAAAAAGACTAATCGGGAAAAGATTATTTAACACATAACGTTTATATATTTCTTAGTATTTTATACGTTTCTTTCTTTTCTTTTCTTTTTTTTTAAAAGAGCGTTTCCGACACGTTTTATTGTTTTATTTTGAAAGGCGGACCGGAAGCGTGTCGTCAGCAGCCGGAGGTGGAGCTGTCATGGTGGCCGCTGCTCGCTCGGAGAAAATCGCTCCTCGGTGGGATTTCACGGAAGATGCTGAAGAACCGGGAGCTGCTGGTAAGAGTTTATTTACGTTGTTCAGACTCTTCTCAGGCGGATTGTCGAGTGATTCCTGCTCTAAACACATCAAACTCTACACAAAAAAACACACAAACACACACACAACATCTTCCTTTTGAACACTGAACACTGAACACCGACACCGACCGGCCGCAGCCGGAGAGAGAAGCCGGAGAACCGGAGCCTGGCAGCGGCTTAGTTTGGTTGAGTTTCCCTCTGGAGGTGCAGCTCCGTGCCCCGGGGAGGAGGCTAACGTTAGCCCGCCGACTGCGACGCTGTCACCGCTGTGTGTCGGCGGACAGGTCGTGGTGGTTGTGTGTTAGTGGGCAGCTCGGCCGGGATTCGGTCCCTGCTCGAGTCCCTGTTCGAGTCCGAGTCCAGGCTCCGTCCGTCGGAACCGGAACCGGGAAGCTAGTAGCTAGCCTCCGGTGGCTAACGGCTAGCAGCTAACAGAAGCTAACGAGGCTAGCATGAACATAAACATGTGAGTGTGTGTGTGTTGTGTGTGTGTGAGAAGCAGCAGGTGCGTCATTCAGGTTTATATCTATATGATGAGATTACAGGTGAGTCTGAGCCGCCGGTGACGTCACTACACTTTGACTTAAATCAGTGTTTACCTGAGACAGAGACAGAGACACCTGAGGACAGAGAGGCGTGTCCAGGTGATGGAGCCGGAACCACAAGGAAATGATATGACCATTAAAAATACATAGATAATAATAATAATAATAATCTTCCAGTCTTTTTCACGCATTTAAGATTATTTATATATATTTTTAAGCAGCTCTGTTGTTTGTCCATCATTCACTGCAGGTGTAATAGTGGTAATCATTTATTCATAAGACACGTTACAACTTTATAATACAATGATTTAAAACACAAAATAAAAAAAAAGTTTATATAATAATAAAAAAACATAACAATAATGGTAATAATAATTATAATTTATTCCTCCGGCCTGCTGTAAATACACAGGTGCATCAGGAAGTGAAACTAACACATCAGATCCAGAATGCAACAGTTCATGTCTTTATTTATTCTCATCCATGCATTAACCGCGACTACCGAAACCATGGAAACGTAAACATAAAATTCCACCGGAAGAGCAAAACTGGCTTACGTTTCTGACGCTCGGAAAAAAGGTGGATATAAAGGATCAGTTCAGGAATTCTGTGAATAAATGTTGGATTGAAGATCGATAGGAATCAAAAAATCTATTTTTTACCCAACTATGAGTCGGTGTGAACGCACACACACACACACACACTGTAAGGAGTGTTTGAATGAACCAGGTCCAGTGTCCTGGACTTCAGTCACAGATTCCTTCAGGAAACACACACACACACACACACTGTGAGCGCGTGTGTGTGTTTCCTGGGGGGTTCAGAGTCTGTCTGGTTAGAGTCTGAAAATCAATGCAGAGGAATCAATACTGGTGTTAAAGCACCGTGTGTGTGTGTGTGTGTGTGTGTGTGTGTGTGTGTGTGTGTGTGTGTGTGTGTGTGTGTGTGTGTGTGTTATCATCACACAGTCTAATCTAATCAGCAGTAACACACACATTTCACTGACTGGTGTTGATGTGAAGCAGTTCTCTGTGTGTGTGTGTGTGTGTGTGGGGGGGGGGTCACGTGACCTCAGTGTGAATGAGTGTAGATTCAAACACCAAACTACACACAGCTACACAATCTCATCAATATCATTATTTAACTGAAGCGGTTGAGTCGAATACTTTGTCGTCAGAATCTCTGCTGAAAGTTTCTCACAATAAAAAACATTACACAACACAGCAACACAACAGCAGACACACACTAACACACTACAGCTGTCATCACTTTGTGATAATAACCTGTTATTGAAGCTCGTTGTTCGTGAAATGAGCTTTATAAATAAAGTTAAGAGGTTTTAATTAAATGTAAATAGAACCCAGATCAATATTTGATAAAAGTAAAATGTGTCTCAACGTCGTTGTTGTTCATCATCATCATCATCATCATCATCGCCACCATCAGTGTGTGTGTGTGTGTGTTGCTATGGAGACGCCCTGGACAACAAATCCTGTCCTCAGATGTAAAGAGAGCAACAAACATGACGTCATCGTTAGTTTTGTGCGTGTGTTGTAGACGTCGGTCACGTCTCAGACCCAACGACCACCGAGCCGTGATGTGAAGCTCACACTCACATCCTCTTCATTATCATAATAATAATAATAATGATAATAAAATATCAAGTCAAACTCAGACTGAACACAGAGAGAAAAGGTGAAGTGAGCGTTATGAAGCCTCTGCTGAAGCAGAATAAACCTCCTCTTATAAAACACAGCTATGACACATTATCATGTTTTTCTCATTAAATAACAACTTTATTCTTGTAATAATCTGTTGTGACTTAATTAAATCTGTGTGGTGAGTTGTTACGTGACGGAGCTGCACTCATATTCAATTTATAAAAATACACCCTGATAATTACAATAATAAACAGAACAGTTGTCGTTAATATTAACGTTACAATCACATGTGATTAGTGCAGATTAATGATCACAGCTTCTGAATGTTTCTGTTAAAGACGTCAGAGTGAATTTCATCTGGAACACGATAGGAAATGTAAAAATCTGATCTCCGTCTAATCAAAAAACACGTTATTTAGAGTGAAATCTACCTTTAAATGATGGGATAGCAGCTTAGTTCATCTTTAAATGAGTAATGTAATATCTGATCAATAACTGTACAAAAGTAGAAGCTAAAAAAATGAACCTGAGCAATAAACAGGAAATATAATAATAAATACTGTTATA
>CM064894.1:1504834-1519834 GCA_030347415.2 Decapterus maruadsi
ATAATGATTCATTCCAACTGAGGAGGCAGGAAGTGGAGAAGCAGCACTGAGAGTCGTTATCACCACTAGTGATGGTGAGAAGCCTCCACATGAAGATTATTACATTACATTACATTACATTACATTATATTATATTAGATTATAATTATATTACATTATATTATATTGTATTCTATTCTGATTGGTTTAATCAGTGACTCAGTAGAGTCCAGTAGAAAGCAGAGCTTTACTGCTGCTGATTCCTGTAGCGACGACTCTAAGCTGCTTATCCTCATGATGATGATGATGATGATGATGATGATGATGATGATGGTGGTGATGAAGATGGTGATGAAGATGATAATAAGACCGTAACCAGGATGTGAGGCTGCGTTCAGGATGTGAATCACTGTTTAATCCAGCAGCTCAGCGCACGGCGTGTGTGTGTTTCTGTGTGTGTGTTTGCTCTTGTTATACCTGCCAAAGAGGGAGGGGGGAGGAGGAGGAGGAGGAGGGGGGGGGGTGTTTGGTGAGAAGGTGGTGTTCACATCGTCTCAGATCAGTTTCACACGCTGCTGCTGCTGCCGTGGTGCGTTCAGGGTCTCGACCCGTCCATGAATGTATACAATCAAATATAGTTAAATTATAATTACATCACTAATGATATGCACAAAATATTTGAAGCAGCCTATTCGTTAATAAAGGACCAATTATGAAATATCATTAATTGTCATCTACAACAAATATTTCATTTTTTTTAATCGTTTAAAAAAAAAATCATTTAATTGTTTATTACAAATAACACACTAGCATTTAAATTCCTACCAATTCAGTGTCACATTAGCACACACAGGTGTTGTGTAACTTTGTTCTGATATAATATAATATAATTTTTTGTGGCAGTGACGGATTTTAGGAACCTCATAGGAATTATTAATTGTGACGTTTGAGACCGACATCCCATAATGAACAATAATTTAATGCTATTGGTCGTCTGAAGTAAAAAAAAATTAAAGTAAAAATTGGTGTCGTGGCCAATTTCCTACATCTATTCAATTTGATTCAATCTGCTGTTAAATAATGAAAATGGCTCAACCCTAAAATTGTTCCAAAATGCAAATTTTCTTTATTTTTTCTTTTCACCTTTAACAACAGGTTTTAAGTCTCAAAAGTGCAATTTTGAAATAAGAAAGGAGTTGAGGAGTTTGTTTTTTTTACCCCAAATTATTGATGTTTTTATTGGTCATTTATCATAGAATACATTTTAGTTTTTGAGCTGATTTTAATTCAGTTTTAACAGTTCAGCTTCCTGCAGTATAAATAACAACTGCCTCAAAAACATCACAAGAAACAAGGCGTGTTATCCATAAACAATAATTTTGTGTGACATTTTGTTTTTAGTAGATTAATGTTAATCTGGGCGTAACAACCACTTTCTTTTTTCCAAATATGGGAGTGCATTTCCTTCTTCTTTCTACTATAAATGCAAGTTAAACCTGAACGTCAATGCAAAACAGTATTATAGAAAGTGTAACTGTTGTAATGTATGTGGTTTTGCACAATAATATGTTTTTTGTAATCAATATCCTTCTAGTTTGATACTAAATTTCAACCTTTTTACCCCTAATCTTATAAATCTTCATTAAGACAATTGTCCTTATTAGTTTAATGAGTTGAATATTGATGTTTTATTGGAAGTCTAAGGGTTTAACCCACTGAAAATGTCCAGACGCTCCCTTTCTGAACACAACAAGACATTTGAACGCATCGCTTGGTTTTGGTTTCGTTTTTCCATTTTCCAAACGACACAACTAATGGATTTATTGAGAAGGAATGATGGGTATCAGTGTAATCAATAATGGAGTTAACAGTTCTCTGCCGCTGTAATGGACTCAGTAAACCCTCATTAGTGCTGAAACAGTAGCTCTCGGCCCATTTGTCTCCAAAATGTGATAATGTTGTTTTGTTTGGGGATAAAACAAAAAGCTCTTGGAACAGATGTGCACCGCTGGACGCGACGCACTGCATTATGGGACAGATCAGGGTCATTTCCTGCGTCTGGCGCGTCTGGTGTTTGGACTGTGAGCGCTTAAAGACATTTATAAGACAGGAAGTGGAAGGCGTCCGTCCGTCCACGGCTCTGATGTTGGAACGACAGGATGGAGAGAATAAAGACGACCAGATGTGGTTTTCTCTCTAATTATCATCATGAGTCGGGTTCTGGTTTGAGATTTAAATCTGGTTCTGGAGCTCAACTCCTGGTGGTGAAACATGTAGTTCTGGTTGTGGTTCTGGTTCTGGTTCTGGAGTCTCTGAACTCTTTCTGGTGAACCAGCAGCGTTTAACTGGAACCAAATGTTACTCAAATGTTTTCTTTTTTGCTGCCTCTGTCATCAGTCTTCATTTTCTTGTAAGTTTATTAATTATCTGGTCTGGTGTTGGAGTGAACTCAGCCCTGAACGTCTTTATCTAGAGTTCAAAGACACTAGAGAGGACGGAGCAGAGCTGTTAGCATCTGTTAGCACTGTTAGCATCTTTTAGAGTGTTTAGCGCAGTTAGCTCCTTTTAGAACGGCTAGCACAGTTGGGATCTTTTACAACTGTAGCATCTTTTAGAACCGTTAGCATAGTTAACATGTCTTAGAAAAGTTAGCATCTTGTCGAACTGTTAGCATCTTTTAGAGTGTTTAGCGCAGTTAGCTCCTTTTAGAACGGCTAGCACAGTTGGGATCTTTTACAACTGTAGGGTCTTTTAGAACTGTTAGCATAGTTAACATGTCTTAGAAAAGTTAGCACCTGTTGGTAGCACAGTTAGCATCTTTTAGAGTGTTTAGCGCAGTTAGCTCCTTTTAGAACGGCTAGCACAGTGAGAATCGTTTAAAGCAGTAAGCACAGTTAGCATCTTTTAGAACTGTTAGCATAGTTAGCATCTTTTAGAACCGTTAGTATAGTTGACATAGAAAAGTTTGCACCTGTTGGTAGCACAGTTACCATCTTTTAGAGTGTTTAGCGCAGTTAGCTCCTTTTAGAACGGCTAGCACAGTGAGAATCGTTTAAAGCAGTTAGCACAGTTAGCATCTTTTAGAGTGTTTAGCGCAGTTAGCTCCTTTTAGAACGGCTAGCACAGTGAGAATCGTTTCAAGCAGTTAGCACAGTTAGCATCTTTTAGAACTGTTAGCATATCTTAGAAAAGTTAGCATCTGTTCGTAGCCCAGTTATCTTTTAGATTGGTTAGAGTAGTTAGCGTCTTTTATAAAACTAAGCTCGATTAGCATCTTTGTAGAACAGCTACTGTAGTTGCTATCCTTGAACTGTTAGCACGGTTAGCTTCTGTTAGACTACTGTAGTTAGCGTTTTTTTCTCTCTTTTTTTTTTCTTTTTTTTTTCAGTCAGTGTAGTTAACACCTTTTCAGAATTGTTAACGTTAGCATCGTCTTTAGATGCTGTAGTTGGTGTGGTTAGCATCTTTTAGAACAGTTAGCGTCTTTAAAATAGTTGACACAGTTAGCCAGCGAGTCCAGTGTTAAACTGGTTCTACTGGTTCTACTCTTTTCATCTCTATTTATTTCCGTCATACAGTTTTTATTTTTGGTGAAATTTTCCCTGCAGGAAAAATATTTTGAATATTTTGTGTGTATTTTGAGTGGGAGCAGAGACACAGGAAGTTATTCATCACTATCTTTACTCTAGAAACAACCTCCACGCTGCACGGACCGACCCTCCTCCACACTCTGAAAGTCGCAGCCTGGTGTCGGTCGGTTTGACCCACTTTGCTCTGGGGCTGCGTTGTTGTTGTTTTTTTTCCTTGGCGGTTGTGATCAGACGAGTCGAGTTGAGTCGAGCGCCGGCGGTGAACATCGACCCCGTGACCTCAGGGAACAGAGCTCAGCTGATATTCATGTCGTAGCTGCTGATAAACCAGGCACCGGCGGGCTGGCTGTGTCCTTCCTACAGACCTTGAAGGCAGCACGGTCTGCTGGGGATTGAAGCCAGCGGCGGCGGCGGCGGTTCGTCAGCCGGGTCGTTAACAGCCTCTCTGGCTCGCAGCCAATCAGCATCTTCACTTTAAACTGGATTTATAAACGTGGAGCTGGAGCTGATCTGAGTTCAGGTGTGAACGTGACAAAGACACCGTGATAACAGCTGTTTACTGACAGGAAGGAGGTGAAAATAGTTGATTTCTACCACCTAGAGTCTCATTTTAAGAAAGAACTAGAGTTTTACGTGACTCTGTGAACCAGTGGTTCTGAAACTTTTCTACATCAAGGACTGAAATCAAAACAAACTAGACCACAGACCTTATAGGACAACATTTGGAAACAAACCCAATAAATACATAAATATTTGTTTTGAGACGTAATGATGTCACCTTCTTAGTCAATGTACATTAAAATTAGGGCCAATATTTTGGAAAAAGTGGTAAAATCAGATTGTTTTTTTACTTAAAAAATTTCTTGGAAAAATTGGCAAAAGTTTTCTTTGTAAAATTTCTCAAGAAAAAAGTTACTTACAAAAAAAAGTGTTTTTCTCAAAAATAGTTTTAAAAAATAGTTTTCCGAAAAAGTGGTAAAATGTTTTTTAAATTCTAGAAAAAAGTCGGACATTTTTTAAAAAATCTAGAAAAAAAGAGGTAAAATGTAGAGTTAAAGTCTGGGACCCTCATTAAACCTCTTTTCCCCCCAAGGAAAATGTACATGGTGAACCTGTCGGCGGAGATCCTTGGAGAAAAACAGAGAAAAAGTGACCGACCACATTGTTGCCCTTTAATGTTAAAGGGGCACTGGTGTTGTGACCTGGACATTAAACAGCTCGACGTGGTTTGGTTTCCATTACAGCCGAGCCCCTCATAGTCCCTGTTCTTCGTTTTTTTAATTATTAATTAATAATTTTCTAACTTATTAAATCCCTACACTTAAAGGAGACGCATTCTGCCCCTTTTCCACCAATTAAAATAGTCCCCAGGCTGTTTCCATCCTCTCATACCCCTTTTCCACCAAACTGGTTCCAGTGCTGGTTCGGAGCCAGTGCCTGCTTAGCACCGGTTCTTTGCTTTTCCACTGCCTAAGCACCGGTTCTTGGTTCTTAAAACTGGTTCCAGACCAGCACCAACTTCTTGCTGGGCCAGAGCTAAAAGAACCGGTTCTTCCAGAGGCTGGCAGCGGCAACAAGACCAGCGCTACGAGATACAGACATGTTATCGCTACGTATTAAGCTTGTTTATCGATGTAAACACAGGTGAAGCTAATTAGCTGAGCTAAGGAAGGAACAGTTAGAAGGATGGAGGAAAACATATCGCCGTCAAAACGTAGTTGCCGCGGTCGTGGTGATTAATTAAGACATGGTTTACAGTTTAATTAAAAGCCTAGTCTGTGTTTCCACGTCGGGTCCGGTGTTCAACACCCGCAGGTCGGACCGGGTTTTAATTTTCAGGTCCGTTTATAACTGTAGCAGCAGCAAAGACAGGAGCAGCTCCTGGACGGGGGAGTCTGGCTCTGACTTGGCTCCTGATCAGTGGAAAAGCAAAGTGGTTCTTTGGAGGCACCAGAGTTGAACCAGTTAAGCACCGAACTAGCACCAGAACCAGTTTGGTGGAAAAGAGGTATCAGAGGGTTAGGACCGATGGAGGAAAGAGATCAGGGGTCAAAAGGAGACGATACTGAAACACCACCAGGTAACGGTAGGGAGACAGGCCATAAAACTCCTGTTGACCTCCTGGGTCAGGGAAGGAAGGGAGAAAGGGAAGAAGGGGAAAAGGAAGGAAAGATAGAAGGATGGAGGAAAGAGATAGGGGTCAAAAGGAAGGACGAAGGGAAGGAAGGAAACTGATTGGATCGATTTGACCCAGAGTTTCAAACCCAAACCCAATAAAAACAGGAGCGTTGAGCCGGCGGAGGCAGCGTGACGCCTCGTACACCTCGACCTACATCCTGGTAACGGAGCCGTCGCCTCCCCGCCGTGTGGAGGTGAGGCGTTTGAGTGCAAACACTTGGAGCGGGACAGGAGAGCTGAGCGTCCCTCGGTCCCAGCGGGCTGATCCCGGCTCCTGGCTCCTGGCTCGGTTCCCGGCCGGCGTTCCCAGCAGGCAGCGCTCCTCAGCCCATTAATAGAGTCTGACCTGGATCTAATTGGAGCTGCTGCTGCTGGGAAACGGAGATAAAGAGCTGCTGCAGAGACGAACCAGGACGAGGAGTCAGGTGTTTGTGTGTTTGTTGGTTTGTGTAGAGTTTACATGTTTCAGTCAAATGAGGAGCAAAGTCTCCGTGGTGCGTTCAGGCTCCACGCCCTCGCTCTGGTTGGTTGGTTTCCTGTGCAGGCCCATCACCATAACCCCTATAGTCACAGCAGTAGGTTCATTACCTTTAATTGTCAGTGCAAGCTGTTTTTAGAACGGCGGAGCAGAGCCGTGAGCTGCTCAGAGCTACGCTACGGAGGCTCATTATGGGATTTCTTGGTTTCCCTCATCAAACTCATCAAATACACAATCCAACAACTCCACAACGCTCTGGTGGACAAGTTGTGACCTGCACATTCACCACGCTATGAGATAATAACACAACGTTACCACACAGAGTTGTTTTAGAGGGAAACACAGAGACTGGTGATGAACAACTGTCCCTGAAGGCAACGTGCATCAGAGGTTTTGCATGAATTTACGTAGAAACAACACGGTAGAAATGAGACGAGGTATCGTCCACAGCTCGTAGAGGAACTGTGTGTTGAACTGGTCTGAACTGGATCCTGGTCCTGCAGTTGTCCTCCCGTCCTGAAGGGGGCGAGCTGTGATGATCCTGATCCTGATCCTGATCCTGATCCTGATCCGGTGGAGGCAGGAAGAGAAGCGGATCCTCCTCTGAGCTCTAAGTCGCTGCTAATCAGACACATCTAATCCTCTGAGCTGCACCTGAACGCCTCACCACTCCGCTGCTGCTGCTGCTGGGTCGATGTTCGCTCAGAGGCACCGAGGGTTTAGATCCGTCTGGACTCAGACTGGATCTGGGTCTGGGTCTGGGTCGGGTTGTGTGGAGCTGAGTTGAAGCAGCTGGGTCTGGAGACGGAGACGGAGACGCCGTCCGTCCTCGTCCTCATTCTGATGAGAGGTGATTAACCTGCTACAGGACGGCCTGTGGAGAACAAGCCATTGATTGATTGATCGATTGATTGATTGATCAGTCCATTGATCTTCATCAGAGACTAAAACCCAGTCCGTTCAGTTTTCAACATGTTGAATATTTACCGTTCAGATTCTCAGATGTGACAGTGAACACAACGTTTCTGTATGAACTGTTACATTAAACACTGGTGTTGCATTTGAGGCTTCAGGATATTTCAGTTTCTCCTTTTACTTTTCTAATGATTCAGAATAAGGAAGTTAGCGTGGTGAATGCAGCTCACGGCTCTGCTCCGCCGTTCTAAAAAATAGCTTGCACCGACAATTAAAGGTAACGAACCTACTGCTATGACTATAGGGGTTATGGTGATGGGACAGTTTGACTAAATGTTGAACTATCCCTTTAAGATTTTAAGATTTTTCCATCTGAAATCTGAACCCAGGTTGTGTTTGTGTGTCTGTTGTGTGTCTGTGATGCGTTCACTGTCTGCAACAACAACAACAACGGTATTTCAGGTTTTTCTCTCCTGTCATTGGAAGCGTTGGTGTCGTGGTGCGTTCACTTGCTGCTGATTCAGCGCGTTCGTTTCTGTTTGTTCATCACATTCAGCGTCTCAGTGGTAAAAAAAACATGACGGTTAACTACCCAGAATGCACCTGGGCCCAGCAGCAGCAGCTCCACCTGTCTGTCTGTCTGTCTGTCAGGTGACCGACTCCTCAAACACAGGAAATGTTGACAGAAGATGAGAAATATGTGTGAGGTCTGAATGTTGACACAGGAAGAAGAGTCGGTGTCTGACTCTGCTGTGACCTGCACACACACACACACACACACACACACACACACACACACACACACACACACACACACACACACACACTTCTCTGTTTCCTTAATGTGTTTTTATTCTGTGTGTGCAGCTTTCCGACAGACAACCCTCCAGTGAAGATGAGACCATGGTCCCAGTACTAACCTCCAGAAAAGCCAGTGAACTCCCCGTCAACGAAGTCGTGTGTATCCTGCAGGTATGACATCATCATCATCGTCATCACCATCACCATCATCATCGTCATTATTACACTATTGTTCTTCGGGTCGGCCATTTTTCTTTATACTTATTATTAGTGTGAATGCTGAAAGTATCAGGGCCACATTGACAATAAAAAAACCACAAACTTCGAAAACAAAGTCGTAAATTTACGACTTAATTCTCGTAAAGTTACGACTTTTTTCTTGTGATTTTGTGACTTAATTCTCGTGATGTTATGACATTTTTCTTGTAGGAAATGTATTACTTTTTTCTCGTGAATTTACGACTTTATTCTTGTGAATTTACGACTTTATTCTCGTAAAGTTACGACTTTTTTAGGAAATTCTCGTAAATTTACGACTTAATTCTCGTAAAGTTACGACTTTATTCTCGTGAGTTTATGACTTCGTAATGTTATGACTTTTTTCTCGTAGGAATTGTACGACTTTTTTCTTGTAAAGTTACAACTTCATTCTTGTGAATTTATGACTTTTTTCTCGTAGGAAATTCTCGTAAATTTACGACTTTATTCTCTTAGGAAATGTACGACTTTATTCTTGCAAATTTACGACTTTATTCTCGTAAATTTATGAATTTATTCTTTTCTTTTTCTTTTTTCTCAACGTGGTCTTAATACTCCGTCGTGCTCAGCGTGAAACGTGCATCTTGTTTAAAATGCCGTGCCTCCCTGTCTTTGCCAGTTTCTACTGTTAATTCAGCATTCGCTCAGCATTCACACGCATTCTCCTTCAGGAATGCTCTTTGTAGTTATGGTCTGTTTGTCTGAGACCAAGACAAGAGCAATTATGGGTTTGGAAATTACATTTGTTTAATATGTATTTAATTACAAGGAAAGAGAAAAGAAGAAGACAAGAAAATGTTTGAAAACATAAATGTGATTTATGATGTTTATGAGAAATTAACGTTTGTTTTAAAGCTTCGTGTTTTTTCTCATTTCATAAAGTCTTTTATTTTGAAGGGTTTAATCCATAGAAACCATCTCAGTGTAGTTTTCCATCTCCTCTCTCTCTCAGCTTCTCTCTGCAGCTCTAGTAACAACAGGTCGGTGTCAGCCAATCAGAGGAGGAGGAGGCTCTGAGCCTCTCTTCTGATTGGCTGACTGTTTCCTAACGTGATCCAATTTAAAAATAGAGCAAATTTCAGAATAAGACACAATCCTGGAAAGTTGTTGGATGGTGTTGTCCAGGTGGTGAGGGGGCGGGGCTTAGCTGTGACATCATAAAGTGACAGGAAGTCCTATATCATATACTGTTATACCGTATGGACCTGTAATGTAACTGTGTGTGTGTGTGCGTGCGTGTGTGTGTGTGTGTGGGTGTGTGTGTGTGTGTGCGTGTGTGTGTGTGTGTGTGTGTGTGCGCCAGGCTGACCTGCAGCTGGGTCTGACCCAGGAGGAGGTGAACCAGAGGAGAGCCTACCATGGCTGGAACGAGTTCGATATCAGTGAAGAGGAGCCGCTATGGAAGAAGTACATCTCACAGGTAACAAACGGCTCTGTGTGTGTCTCTGTGTGTGTGTGTGTCTGTCTGTCTGTGTGTGTGTCCTTCACTCATGCAGCAGCAGCCGCCGCCTGAAGCTCAGGATAAAAACCAACACACTATTTTTATCTGCTGCCTGATGAAACGTCTGGAGGCTTCGTCACGTTCCACAGCCTCATTGTTCTGTCACCACACACACACACACACACACACACACACACACACACACACAGACACACACACACAGACACACACATGTCAGTTTATGTTCTCAGTTCATATTTATATAAAATATTTATTTAGTGTCGTGTTGCTGAAGGAAAACAGTCTCACATGTTGTTATGTAACATGAGAGGAGCCGACGTTACACCAACATGAAACACAGTGACATCCTGTTTGTACTGGTTCACTATCGTTCTATCTATTGTTCTATCTATCTGTCTGTCTGTCTGTCTGTCTGTCTGTCTGTCTGTCTGTCTGTCTATCTATCTATCTATCTATCTATCTATCTATCTATCTATCTATCTAGGAGGCTCTGATCTATCTATCTTCTTCTGATTGGCTATCGTTCTATCTATTTCTATCTAACGTTCTATCCAATTTAAAAATAGAGCAAATTTCAGAATCTATCTAAACTATCAATCTACTGGAAATAAGTTGTTGATCCCTCTCTGATTTTGTGTTTGTCCATTCACAAAGGTCTATAATTTTAATGGTAGGTTTATTACAATAGTGAGAGATGGAATATCAAAAAAAAACAGGAAATCACTTTAAATAAAAGATATAAACAGATTTGTATTTTATCTAGGGAAATAAGTATTTGATCCCTGGTAATGAATGGCTGGTACTTGGTGAAAAAACCCTTGTTGGCAAGCACAGAGGTCAGTGTCTTGTTGTAGTTAATGACCAGGTCTGTGCACGTGTCAGGAGGAATCTTGGTCCACTCCTCTTTGCAAATCATCTCCAAATCCTTAAGGTTTCGAGGCTGTCAGGCTGAACTCGCAGCTTCAGATCCCTCCACAGATTTTCGATGGGATTAAGGTCCAGAGACTGACTTGGCCACTCCATGACCTTAATGTGATTCTTTTTGAGCCACTTCTTTGTTGATTTGGCCATATGTTTTGGGTCATTGTCATGCTGGAAGACCCATCCACTCCATTTTCAGTGCTCTGGCGGGGGAAGAAGGTTGTCACTCAGTATTTTATGGTCTGTGGCCCCCACCTTCTTTCAATCAATGTGATGAAGTCATCCTGTTCCCTTAGCAGAGAAACAACCCCAAAGCATAATGCTTCCACCTCCATACTTGACTGATGGTGTTCTTGGGGTCATAGTCAGTATTTTTCTTCCTCCAAACACGGCCTCAAGTTGATGCTGAGTTCAATTTTGGTTTCATCTGACCACAGCACTTTCTCCCAAGACTTCTCTGAATCATTCAGGTGATCATTAGTGAACTTCAGACAGACCTGTACATGTGCATTCTTGAGCAGGGGGACCTGGGGACCCCTGGGTCCCCCTTCAAGAATGGGACACAGAACACCATCCCCACCGTTATATGGAGGTGGAAGCATTTATTTAGGGTTGTTTCTCTGCTAAGGGGACAGGATTACTTCATCACATTGATTGAAAGATGGTGGGGGGCCATGTACCATAAAATACTGAGTGACAACCTTCTTCCCCCCGCCAGAGCACTGAAAATGGGTCTCTATGGGTCTTCCAGCATTCAATGACCCAAAACATATGGCCAAATCAACAAAGAAGTGGCTCAAAAAGAATCACATTAAGGTCATGGAGTCTAAGTCAGTCTCCGGACTTAATCCCATGATCTGTGGAGGGATCTGCAGGGGATGACAGCCTCGAAACCTGAAGGATTTGGAGATGATTTGCAAAGAGGATGGACCAAGATTCCTCCCGACGTGCACAGACCTGGTCATTAACTACAACAAACGGACCTCTGTGATTGAACAAGGGTTTTTTCACCAAGTACCAGCCATTCATTACCAGGGGTCAAATACTTATTTCCCTAGATAAAATACAAATCTGTTTATATCTTTTATTTAAAGTGATTTCCTGAATTTTTTTTATGATTTTTCATCTCTCACTATTGTAATAAACCTACCATTAAAATTATAGACTGTTTGCTTCTTTGTGAATGGGCAAACTTACAAAATCAGAGAGGGATCAAATACTTATTTCCCCCACTGTATCTATCTATCTATCTATCTATCGTTCTATCTATCTATCTATCTATCTATCTATCTATCTATCTATCTATCTATCTATCTGTCTGTCTGTCTGTCTGTCTGTCTGTCTGTCTATCTATCTATCTATCTATCTATCTATCTATTGGCTATCTATCTAATCTTATCTAAATAACAGAAAAATCTATCTATCTATCTATCTATCGTTCTATCTATCTATCGTTCTATCTATCTATCGTTCTATCTATCTATCGTTCTATCGTTCTAGTATCGTTCTATCTATCTATCTATCGAAATCTATCGTTCTATGAGACGTTCTATCAAAAAACGTTGTGTCTACCAGGTCTGTAAATCTATGTTTTCTAAAGCTGTGTCTATCGTTCTATCTATCTCACTCTCTCACATGATCTGAGGCTGCAGGGGATGAAGGGATGAAGGGAGGGGGGATGAGGGAAATCAGAGGATGGAGAAGAGAAGACTGGAGGAGAGGAAGGAAGGATGGGAGGATGGAAGAAGGAAAGGAAGAGTGGTATATGAGGTGGTCATGTGACACTGAGTGACACACATGGTTGAACACAAACTCTAATGAGACCCTGACCTCTGACTCTGACCTCTGACCTCTGTCTCTGACCTCTGACCTCTGACCTCTGACCTCTGACCTCTGTCTCTGACCTCTGACCTCTGTCTCTGACCTCTGACCTCTGTCTCTGACCTCTGACCTCTGTCTCTGACCTCTGACCTCTGACCTCTGTCTCTGACCTCTGACCTCTGACCTCTGACCTCTGTCTGTGTCTCAGTTCAAAGATCCTCTCATCCTGCTGCTCCTGGCCTCGGCCGTCATCAGTATCCTCATGCACCAGTTTGATGACGCCATCAGCATCACCGTGGTACGACCGCACAACACTACACAACACTGTCCTGCACCGTCCGCACAACACCACACAACACCGTCCACACAACACCACACAACACCGTCCTACACCGTCCGCACAACACCACACAACACCACATAACACCGTCCACACAACACCACACAACACCACAC
The DNA here is from genome assembly GCA_030347415.2 of Decapterus maruadsi. NCBI lineage: Eukaryota > Metazoa > Chordata > Actinopteri > Carangiformes > Carangidae > Decapterus > Decapterus maruadsi. The sequence continues at coordinate 1,517,694 of CM064894.1, forward strand.
AACACCACACAACACCACACAACACCGTCCTACACCGTCCGCACAACACCACACAACACCACACAACACCGTCCACACAACACCACACAACACCACACAACACCACACAACACCACACAACACCACACAACAACACCACACAACACCGTCCACACAACACCACACAACACCACACAACACCACACAACACCACACAACAACACCACACAACACCGTCCACACAACACCACACTACACCACACAACACCACACTACACCACACTACACCACACAACACCACACAACACCACACAACACCACACAACACCACACAACACCACACTACACCACACAACACCACACAACACCACACTACACCACACAACACCACACAACACCACACAACACCACACAACACCGTCCACACAACACCACACTACACCACACAACACCACACTACACCGTCCACACAACACCACACAACACCACACTACACCGTCCACACAACACCACACAACACCACACAACACCACACAACACCGTCCACACAACACCACACAACACCACACAACACCACACAACACCACACTACACCGTCCACACAACACCACACAACACCACACAACACCACACTACACCGTCCACACAACACCACACAACACCACACAACACCACACTACACCGTCCACACAACACCACACTACACCGAGATGACAACACCACACTACACCGTCCACACAACACCACACAACACCACACTACACCGTCCACACAACACCACACAACACCACACAACACCACACAACACCACACTACACCGTCCACACAACACCACACAACACCACACTACACCGTCCACACAACACCACACAACACCACACAACACCACACAACACCACACTACACCGTCCACACAACACCACACTACACCACACTACACAGCTGTACACAACACCACACAACACCGCACAACACCACACAACACCACACTGATGTTGACAACACCAAAACACCACACTGACCGACACAACACCACACTACACCGTCCACACAACACCACACTATGTTGACACAAACCACACTACACCGTCCACACAACACCACACAACACCACACAACACCACACTACACCGTCCACACAACACCACACTACACCGTCCACACAACACCACACTACACCGTCCACACAACACCACACAACACCACACAACACCACACTACACCGTCCACACAACACCACACAACACCACACAACACCACACAACACCACACAACACCACACTACACCGTCCACACAACACCACACTACACCACACAACACCACACAACACCACACTACACCGTCCACACAACACCACACAACACCACACAACAATTCACCGTCCAAATCACCACATACAAACAACACCACACTACACCACAAACACCACAAAACCAAAATCATTTTTTGGTGACACCATTCCTTTAATTGAAGATAACATTCAACTACACCACACAACACCACACATCACCAACAACACCACACTACACCACACAACACCACACTACACCGTCCACACAACACCACACTACACCACACAACACCACACAACACCACACAACACCACACTACACCACACAACACCACACAACACCACACAACACCACACTACACCACACAACACCACACTACACCACACAACACCACACAACACCACACAACACCACACTACACCACACAACACCACACAACACCACACAACACCACACTACACCGTCCACACAACACCACACTACACCACACAACACCACACTACACCACACAACACCACACTACACCACACAACACCACACAACACCACACAACACCACACTGGACACAACACCACACCTACACCACACAACACCACACTACACCACACAACCACACAACACCACACAACACCAGACAACACCACCAACAACACAACACCACACTACACCACACAACACCAGGACAACTGGACACTACACCACACTACACCAGGAACACCACACAACACCACACAACACCACCACACCACACTACACCAGTCCACCAACACCACACTACACCAGGACAACACCACCAACACCACACAACACCACACCACACAACACCACACTACACCGTCCACACAACACCACAGACCAGGACACAACAG